>JBBPDC010185742.1:0-15448 GCA_037974485.1 Hemigrammopetersius urotaenia | reverse complement strand
TCATGTTTGTGGCTGTAATGTGACAAAATGTGGAAAAGTTCAAGGGGGCCGAATACTTTTGCAAGCCACTGTAAATGAATGGAAGTTTAATGATGGCTGCTAATACAGTTTCATGCAGTCTTGTCCAGGGTTTTTTTGGTACAGGACTAATTATTCTCTCATTTGGTCAGTGTTCTTTTATGTTCTAAAAAGTATAAAACCATTTTGTGGAAAATGCTAACAAATAACAGTCATAATATTGCACACATTTACTTATATACTGAGGGATCAGTTTATTCTAGCTTGGTAACTCCCACATAATTACTGTGTGGGAATTCATGGAACATTTTGTACTAGAAGAGGCTCCTGGCTGAAATAAAATAGCTCTAGTAAAAGAGCATCACACATGTCATCTATTTTAGGAGATATCAATGTTCTTGTTATGTTATACTTGCAGACCCAACATGGCTCTCCACTAATCTGGGAGTTCTGGTCTGCATTGAATGCTCTGGCATCCACCGGGAAATAGGTGTGCACTACTCCAGAATACAGTCTCTTACTTTAGATGTGCTTGGAACATCAGAGCTACTGGTAAGTCTTGGTACATTTTCAGGGTTGACAGCAGGGTATTGCTCACCAAGGGCTTCGTAACTCTACTAAATCTCTTGGCAGCTGGCCAGGAATGTGGGAAATGCAGTCTTCAATGACATCATGGAGGTGAAACTCTCAGGAGATGGCATATCTAAACCGAATCCTTCTAGTGACATGTGAGTGACAGAGCTGTATTAGTGAGATCCCTTTCTTTCTTTAAGTGAGAAATCCATACTTTTTTCTTTACTTCTGAAACAAGTTAAATGAAGCAGCTGCTAATAAAATTTTTTTTAATAATTATGCATGAGTCTCTAAGCTACAGTGTAAAATAAATGAACATTTTGGGCAACAAAATTTGATTCTGTGACTTTTGTAATACTACTAAATGTGTTAGTCTCTAGATTAATGGTGTTAGTCTCTAGATTTGTGGACAGGTGAACTGTGTAATATATAGTTTAATGTCTGTCCATCAGGCAGAGTCGGAAAAACTTCATCACAGCTAAGTACACAGAAAAGTTCTATGCCCAGCGCAGGCGTATGGATGCACCTGCAAGACTGCGTAGCCTGTACGAGGCTGTAAGGAACCGGGACATTTTCTCCTTACTGCAGGTTTACTCTGAAGGAGTGGACCTGACAGAGACGACCTCCATGACCAGTGAACATGTGAGTGAAACGGTGGCATATGTGTTGTTTATTCGCACATGTAAAACAAAATAGTTGTTTTTGCAGTTATTAGAATTAAGAACAATTTAAGAAACCCTCAAGTCCTGAAGCTTATAAAATCCCACCAGTGAGCATCATGCACAACACTGCATGCCTACAATATCACACATTTGTATCAGATGTTTTTTGACATAGATAGTGGTTAAGGGATAACAGTATGTGTTATCAGTGTCATTATTTGAGATCTGAGGGAATGGTGTATCCATACAGTTTACATGATGTTCACTGCAAATCTTTTTGAAATGAAATATTTTGAAGCAAATGCAACGGCTTTGGCATGATTTAGTTTCGAAGATTTGATTTGCATGATTAGATTCATGATCAGATAAATTGGGTGCATGATAAGATTTGATTAATTAGATGCATGATTAGATTAATGATCAGATTAATTAGCCCTATAGCTCTAATCCTGAGAAAAAGAGTTCTAGTGATCTTTAAAGTCACATGTATCTACTGTTACTTTATTTCACTTTGTGGTACCATACGACCAATATTTACTGCCGAGTAGCATCTTTACTGAAATGTCCCTGATTTTTGTAGGTTTATTTAAATACAACTGTTCACACCGATTTTACTGGTTGCTGTCTGGTTTTCCTTTCAGGAGCCAGGTGAGACAGCACTACACCTAGCAGTACGGATGGTGGACAGAAACTCCCTCCATATTGTAGACTTCCTTACACAGAACAGGTAAGGCAGCATTACAAAGATGTTGCTACATCATTAAAAAAGATAATTGTATTCAGTGTTCAGTTTATAATTCCACATGACCTGTGTTTGTGTGTGTGTGTCTAGTGGGAACCTGGATAAACAAACAGCAAAAGGAAATACAGCGCTGCACTACTGCTGCCTGACAGACAGCAGTGAATGCCTGAAACTTTTGCTGAGGAGCAAAGCCTCCATCAACATCAGTAAGAGACCTGTCCATAAAAACGTAGACACTGTTTTCCCTGAATGTACACTACCACTACTCATTTTTCACCACACAGGTTTTACCACGTACCTATTTATTTCATAAACTGCACATTTTTCATCTTGTTAAGCATTGGAAAAGTTATAAATGAAAATATATCAAATAAAAGAAGTTTCCTTATAATAAGAATATTTAAAAGTGAATCCTATTAACTGGTTGTGTGTTGATGCAGAGTCAAACTCTGGATTGTCCTTTAAGTTTAAAGGCTCTCATTTGCTCTAGTTTTGGTTTCATTCCATTAGCTGTCACTTAACAGCTCATTAAAGATGTTACACTTGTCTGGTGATCTGCATTATAATTAAGTTTATATTAGATGGATTTTTGTAGGTCAGTAGTGCTACATAAAGATGTGACATTTTCTGGCTGATAAAGGTACTCAAAGCTTGGATTGTAATTTTATTTTTAAGCAAAGAATATTGAGTGTTTTTAGTAAATATTTAGTGAGTGACATGCAAATATAGGAAAAACTTTTATGTGTACAAGATTTTTCACTGGCAGTGTACAGACTACTTTTATACCCTGAATATTCATGATGTGCTCGATTTCTATTCTCCACTCAGCTAATGAAGCGGGAGAGACTCCTCTGGACATGGCCAGGCGGCTGAAGCACTCACAGTGTGAGGAACTGGTAGGAGCTTTTATGCAATTTGTATACTTGTTAGTGATTTATGCAAATAACTTCTGTTTTTGTGTGTGTGTAGGTCACAAGTCTAGTGTAAATCAGTCACACATTGTCAGAGACAATCCTTGCACGAGGACCTGTAACTCTAAGCATCTACTATACGGACAGTCTGAAATCTGTACACTGCAAGCACAGTATATTGTTCATATGTATAGACTGCTGAGTAAATGTATATCCTATCAGGTTCACTAACCTCATGAATATATATCAACCGGTTATACACTCCAGATTTGTTTATTCCATATTTATTTCAGCATCTTTGCATACTGCGTCACTGTGCTATGGTACATACTGTGTTTACTGTTTATTCTTGCTTAGTATATTATAAGTACATTGAGAGCAACAAAAACGGGAGTAGTAGTCTCTGTATGTATACACATACTTGGCCATTAAAGCTGATTCTGATTTTGATTCTGAATTGCTGTGCCAATGGTAAATCGCCATTCAGAATTATTTTTTGTCTAGGATTACCCATAATCTGGGTCTCGGAAACGGGCCTATTCTCATTTCCATAAATGAATCATACCCCTCCAGTCTGTACACACCTAAAAGTGTCATCCTACAGTTTTGCTTTGTTCTTGTAGGGCTAACATATAAACAATGGAAGAAAGAGACACATACATTCAACCAGGACAGCTATTACAGCCATATACAGGTGTATACATCTCAGCCATTAGAAAATTAAAGCTGTTCCTAATAACGGGGGCAGCAACGAGTTGAGCGCTGTTTAGAGGTCATGCTGTGGATATGTGCTGCAGTATGTTAGTGTCATTTAGTGCAAAGAGGAGGAAACACAAGCTCAACAAAACAACAAGACAACATTTACTGCAGTTAACCCTGGAATAAATGCAATCTTATGACCACTATTGTATTCTAGCAGTGGAATCATTAGGTGTACAAAATGCAGAATAAAGGTAGAACAGCAATAAGTAGTAAATGTACTGATAATAGCAGCAGCAGGACAGAAGATGTGCAGTAGCCAATTAATAGAGGTGTATTTACAGTAGGAGTTGTGTAAGTTGTTTAAGAAGTTACTGAATATGCTATGAGGTTTGTATGTGTTTGCTTGTGTTTTGCTCTCTCATGAAAAAAACTGAATATGCTTGACTTAACACATGATTCTGGATATGTGTAGACTTTTGTTTGTGTGTGAGTGGGACCACGTCAGATTTATTAACGACAGCTGTGGATACAACGTGTCCGACTCATCAACAGTATATTTACAAACAGTATAATGAAGTGCAGCATTATAAATGTCAATTCCATCACAGCTTTCATATTAAGAGTTCCCTGCAATTGTGTGCTGTCCTTTTTTTCTTATTTTTGCTCAATTTACTATTTTTAGTAATAATAATAAAATAATGGTGAGGATTATGATGAGTACACTGATCATTATTACACATGATTAGTTTTATAGTAGTAGTTGTGGTATGATAGAAAATTTGTACATTTATTGACAGAAAATGGGATATTGATATTGACAGATGGAGGGAATACAAGAGTATGACACAAATGTAGTCCAACTAGACCTGCTTAATCTTATTCATATGTGTGTGTGAATCTGCATCAAAGCACAGAAGTGCTACTTTGAATAATGTAAAATACAAAAGTATTTTTAATTGGTTGAATATTTTCAACACTGTTATTGCATAACTGAATGTGGAATTTCAAACATTTTATTTCTTCCGTATTATATCATTAATTGTGGAAAACAGTAAAGTTAAGTAGAGTAGCTGTGGCTGAATACGTGTGGTACTGTAAATACACAATGCACAGTGATATCCATGCTACCAAAATCTACCGAAAGAGATGTTTTATTGCTTAAACAAAGTTACAGGATCTCTGCTGTTAATGAAGGCCCCTGTATGAGCTGTGCTGATTCCTCTCTCAACTGTCGTTGGCAGTTGACCCAGGCGCAGACGGGCAAATTTAACGTCCATGTGCATGTGGAGTACGAGTGGTGTCTGCACAACGAAGACCTGGATGAGAGCGATGATGAAATGGAGGATAAGGTACAGAGTGCTGCTTTCAATAACGCACATATTTCTTACATTATGATGTAGACCTGCTGAGAGGTTTTAAGCTTGAAATCTTCTTAGTTGCAAAAACTTCAAAAATAATATTTAAGAACAGTGACTGTTTTTTTATCACATTAATATGACTACGTATATTACATGAAACCAAAAAGAATCAATACAAATAACTAGTCATGGGCCAATCCATGTTTTTCCAGTTCCGATCTGATTCCGATACACGACTGCCAATACAGATTCTGATATACATCTTTTTTACTCTAATATTAGCATTATTTTTGTTGAAATTGTGCTGTTTGTTAATAAGGTTACATCACAGAATAAATAAACTACCAAGCACTTATTAGAAGAGCAAAATATACACAGCTACATTGAATTTAAAGGCATTCCAAAGGAATTTATGTCACATTTCACAAAAAGGTAGCAGCAACAGCTGTAAAATTTTGTCAATATCAAAAACACAACAGTCTTGTTTGTTTGCATTTATTCTAATGTTAATGTTGCCAGCAGAGGAACCCTGAGAAAAACTTATTTGCATAGTTGCCTAAGACTTTTGGTTATGTATAAAGTTATATTCATTTTTAAATATATCTTTGTTCTGAATGTGTGGTAGCCCATCCCTCAGAAGCGCGAGGAACGCCCTGTTAGTTGCTTCGTGCCAGGCAGTGTCCCCATGCAGCCCAACATGGCTGCCCTGGCTCGGGATGTGGTCAGCGCAGTCCGGGAAAAGCAGAGGGCCTTCATTCCCAGCATGATTAGTAATGACACCTATGGCACAGTTCTGGAGTCCAGCCCTCCTCCCTCCAGCACACTCCCTCTGCCCCTCCCACAACTACCACCACGCAACCCAGCCATGGGTAAGCGCTTCTCTCAAAAAGGTCATTTCCTATCAGCATATTGGTATAATTAAAGAGCAAAAGCAAACCTCACTCAGTCCATTTATTGTGCTTTTTTAGGTAACACTACTATTGGCATATTTTTACATGACCTCTATGTGCAATAGCATAACTGAGCAAAACTCATAATACACAAGATTAGGTGAATTTCCTCACTCAGTACTTACTTACCCAGTATTTTTACAATTTCTGTGCAGTTAGCTCTATGCTGTGTAATTTAGTAGGATGTAAATATTAAACCCGTACATAACTTTGTGACACTGAATATTGATTTATTTCACTTTAGAAACAGGCTGTAACTGTAACATTTTTTCCTGTAAGAATTGCTTTCCAATAGGTTAAACAAGTAAAATGTGATTTTCCGAACGCTTTTGGAAATTTTGCTGGTGATCATATATGTTATATTGTGTCATCAAACCACATGTGGTAACAAGCAATGAAATAAATACTACAAAATAAAATAAAATTTCACTTAATTACACTATGCAGAATAAATTACAAATCAGTCCAAATCTTCAGAATACCTCAGATCAATAGTCCTCTTTTTATAGTGTATAGATGAGGACCGAACAGGTGTCATAGATGATTTAGGGTCATATTAAAAGGTAAAGTAAAATCATATAAAAGGCACAATTAAGATGCATAGTGATGATGTAGAGAATGACTGAGCTGGTTTTGCTTGTGTTTACTTGGTGGTATGGCACAGATTTAGAGCATATCCTGCACATGCTTTTATAAATAAAGCCTCAGGTCCAAAAAGGCTTTAGAGGACCTCAACAATTAACATACTATAAATTTGCCAGGAACTGGATGGAAACCCATGGAGGCTGTAGGGAGACAACGATCCTCCTCAGATCCCCCCAACCCCACCACTCCAGAAACCAACACATCAGTGTATGGTAAGGAGTTTGTCTGAAGTGTTTCTATGCTTAGGGGGAGGGTGGTTCAGTTTGAAAGCTGTGCAGCTCTGTTTCGCCGCACTGTATACTTTTTCACATAAACATATACTGAAGAAATGTGCATAGCTAAAACAGTCAAATATTCCAGACCAGCTTGTTTTAAGCAAGTCTGTATGTTGTAGTTTTAGCTGGTTGATTTATGCTTTTATTGATTCCTATTACGAGAAGCCTGATACATGTTGCATAATTTCTGTTCTATAGTTCTCCCCCCTGTCCCGCCTCCACCTCCTCTAGCAAATAGGAGACCAGCCCCCATGGAGTTGAAGATCCACTCTAAGAACACACCTCTGCCTCCAGTGCCCCCAGCGCCCGCCGTGCCCACAGCCTCAACTGTTAATCCAATGCCATCTGTTCCTCCACCCCCATCCATTCCAGCAGGACCGCCTTCATTTATCCCTCCTCCTCCCCCAATGCCCCCTGCACCCAAACTCAAACCCACAGCACCACCTTTACCCTTACCGACTAGAGGCCCTGCACTCAAACCACCCACAGGGTAAAAGAAAATCTATATCTACATGCACCTTTAATTTATTCTGCCCATCAACAGTTTGGGCATAATCAGATTTTAAATTGTTTTGTTTGCAAAAAAATTTTATATGTAAATATTTATGGGTTTTTTTGGTTATAGTGGTTATTTTACCCATTCTGATACTGGATTGTTATTTGATACAGGGTTATGGTATATAAAATAACATATCAAAATAGGTCAAGTAACTATGATAAAAAGAATCCATATAAAACAAAAATGTATGTTTGATGTGCAGACGTCCCTAACAGAAGCATTGTGAATAAATGAAAAAAGTATGTGCACAAAAATACTGTACTGATCATTATTATATTATTATATCATGTTTTATAATTCCAGAAGTGAGAAAAGCATTGTCAAAACACAACCTAGCAGACATAGACCCACTCTTGTGCCAGGTATGTTCAAAACATGGAGGAATACAGAACGAGAAACTTACATAAATATGTATAAAGACACATATATTATATACTGTAGCTCATTTCTCTTTCTTGACAGAAAAAACAGAAAGAGACGGTCCTTCTCCATCTTCCAATCCACCACTCATGTCACCAACAGCCCCACCTCCAGTGCCTAAGCCCAGAATTGCTCAGCCCGTAAGACATTTTTACTACTGTATCCATAATACAGCAACAGCAAATGAATTCATACACAATACTGTGAAACTGTCTTCAGCCACCCCTCATTTCCTCCTATTTTGCTTCCATAGAGCCAGATTTCTTGCATTTTATAAGGCAGTATTGAGGAACAGCTCTCCAGGCTTTCTTATGGGCTCTCATTTTCAGTTCAGTCCCTGAACTTGACCGGTTACCTGTTTTTGTATATTAAGCCACACAGTGACCTACATACGAATCTTTCATGCTTAACAAAGCACTTCTACCTTCAGTCCTGAACCGGTGAAGAAACAGGAGCGGATGATTCCAGATGATCAGGCGGTGATCAGTATACTGGTGGTGCTGAATGCTGAATGGTTTATCTAGGCTCATTGTATCCTCCTTTGCAGGCTGACATTTGTTCCCATTTCTTTAATCTATTCAATATGCCAAAGATAAGACAAGGCATACAATGGTATCTTTGCACCAACAAGGTGATTCAAGGCAAAATATAAAGAAATGTGGGGTGGCTCAAGACTTTTGCGCAGTACTGTATATTTGTACAGTTTTTTGGACGGATCTGAAAAAGGTTACATGAAAAGAGATAGGAAAAGATACTAGATACACTAGCTAAAATGTTTATAAATCAGTCTCTATTTGTTTTATGTATGTGCTGTACTGTCTGCATTTGTGGAAGTGTTTTATGTGCACTGATAATGTATATGTTCTGTCTGAAATGTGTATGTAACAGAAACAGAAACCTAAGCGTGTGAAAGCCCTTTACAAATGTTTGGCTGATAACATAGATGAGCTGTCCTTCAATGAGGGAGAGGTGATTGTAGTGGATGGAGAAGAGGACAAGGAGTGGTGGGTGAGTGTAAAAACACAACACACACACTTTAGCAGTATTCAGCTCATGCTGAAATGATGGATGGTATTGCTTGATGTACCCTGTATGGACCCAAGTATTTTGTCACCTGACCAACAGGGACTTAAATGTCATTACATTCCAATACACAGACTTTAATATGGATGGGAATCTCTGTTCCAGTTCATCCCGAAGGTGTTGGATGGGGCTGAGGTCAGGGCTTTGTGTGTGTCCATCCAGTTATTTTACACCAAACTCCATAAATACACAACCATGTATTTATGGACCTTGCTTTGTGCACTGGGGGCACTGTCATGGAATAGAAAAGGTTCTTACTCAAACTGTGTCCTTAAAGTTGGAAGCATGACATTGTCCAAAATATCTAGATATACTGAAGCATTAAGACTGCCCTTCATTATAAGTAAGGGGCCTAGCCCAAACTCTGAAAAAACTAGCACGTCCCAATACTTTTGTCCATGTAGTGTAGACATAGTTGAGCAAGAGTTTCATAGGACATCATAAAAACATAGATATGCACACATTTTTTAATCTGTTTTTACAACCATTTGTTCTTATGGTGTCTTTCAGGTGGGCCACATTGAATCAGATCCTACGAGAAAAGGGGTCTTCCCAGTTACATTTGTACACTTCATCTCTGACTGAGGTCAGTACTCATCAGTGGACACTGAGACTGGTATTTTTGAAAGAGATGCAGATATGTTCTCAGGATTCCTGTCCAGTGGTGACCTCATGTATGATAATTAGTTCTGTCCAAACTTTCAAAAGGACAAAAATTAGATTTATGAAATACTTGTGGTTTTCTTTCCCTGTCAGTCATCCCACTCTAGTGCAATATAATTATACCTTAATGTGTTCAGATTCATCATATTTACACAAGACGGGGACTGCGTTCTCACAGTAGATGCCAAATATTTTCTGGATTCTTATTCTTTTTAAAGAGCATTTTGGAGTTTGGTTGCAGAGCAACTGTTTGTGTATATTGTATTTGGACGACCTCTTGAGCCTCACATACCTTAAAATACTTTCCCAGTACTGTTATTGGACATGGTCATTAAACATTTTACATTGTTTTTGAACAAGTGTGGTTTTAATTTTTTTTTTTGGAAAATATAATTTGTGACAAAACACTTAGAAACAAGCAATACTACAGGTAATATTTACAGTTACACATGGTATCAGTATATGATGCCAACAGGGAATACTCATTAACAATGATGCCATTATTCACTATGGACAATGTTTCTTTGCCAAGTATATCTGCATTTTATATTGCTGATTGGTAATCTCACACTGGTAGTAAAATAAGGGATTTTACGAATTTTCAGCAATTCAAATCCTTTGTTGCCATCACTATTATAATGTAAAGAACCTCTTGCTGTTCTCTGTAATCTTGGAAAACTGTAGTAACATTCGTAACAGTACAAACGGATGAACAAAAAGGAATGTCATTTAAAAAACCTAACAAGGAATGACTTTAGTAAGATCTAATTAATGCATATACAAAAATAAAGCTTATGTGGTCCTACCACCAGATTTCTACCTTTTACAGCTGAATTTCTTCAAGTAATTCTTGTGGTAACAAACAAACTTTTCACTGTATCTGTGCAATAAAACGATAGATTTAAGTTGTGGATAGTCGTTATGCACATCGTACTGTGGAAGGTGTTGTTGGATCTGTGAAGAAAATAGAGAATAAAATCCTAATGTCATGTTCTTTGTATTGGGTACATTCAAAATGTGGTCTGAATTCTGTTTAATGAGCAAAAGAACATGATGTGCTCAACCTGTGAGGAGTGTAGTCTGTATCCTGCTCTCCTGGAGCATAAGGAAATGCCCTTTTTTGAGCTGTGCTGGGTTGGTGCTGACTGATTCCATGCCACTGCCTGACCCATCAGTATCACATGTCAGCACATGAATAGGTCCTCTGCAACCCTTCAGGTGGATCTGAATGGAATCCTGGGGCAAAAGGAAAAAGCATCTCTTAGTCTTTACACTTTAATTTCAGTGACAATCAAGCTTGTTTCCATAAATACATAGAATCCTATTCATTCCCAAATTCATACAGTTCAAATTACTAATACATTTCAAATTGATGTCTGATGTCTAGTGCATTTCTCTTGAATTACCTCAGTGGGTGTTGGGACCTCTAGCTTTGTCTCCTCAGGTGCCTTGATGGCTATCACAGTCTGATTCTGGAAGGCCCCGATTCGACATATGTCCTCATATGTCACATAAGCTGAGGTGCAACTACAGTTAAGCACAATACATGAGAAATACACTGGAGGAACACAAACACTGAATGGTACGACAGATAACTGAAAATATACCAAGCACTCAGAAGATCTCAGTTGCTGCCTGCTGCATTTTCCGATTCCTAGTCTATTCATTTGACTGACTGCAAACACAATACATGTCCAATAGTTTGTTGGCACATGCTAATCCAACATTTCTTCTAAAATCAAGGGTATTATGCAGTGCTGTGGACTTTACAATAGATGTTAGAACATTGTTGTGAGGGTTTGATTGCATTTAGACACAAGAGCATTAGTGAGGTCAAGTATTGGTGTTGGAAAATGAATTCTGCCATTCCTAGGATGGTGTACCATCACTCTACAGGCCAAAACTGGGGGTGAGGGGCAAAAGCAATTTTTTTTTGTAGATAAATAATTAAGCAATTGATATGTGCAGGACTGAATACCTGTAGCACCTCAAATAGTTCAATTTAACAATAGGAAGGAACGTCTGGATACTTTGACATGGATTCACCCACAGTAAATAATCTTTACCGTACAACCAGAGTGAGCCTTTCAGCACACAGAGGCATGGAAGGATATTCAGCGTTTGCTTTAAGGTCTGTCAGAGCAAAGAGCTGCTGCGCACAGTCTTTTATAAGCCAGTCCAGAGCCTCCTCCATAGTCTTCATGTTTAGCAGATCAACCTTCACTTTGCTCCTCCACTGACCTTTAAAACAGTTGATTGGGGTTGGGCCCCTACAACAAACAGGGAGAAAAAGGTTTAACAAGCAGGAAGCAATTTCCAGTGAACCAGCACATTTAAAACATAACCAAACACTGAGAGCAGGAAAGGCTCCAAGTTCTCAAACAAGGAAGGTACTTTTTGCAAATTTTATTTGCATTGTTGGAAGCGCTAACATCAGTCTTTCCAACATGAAATTATTAACTAGTTATGCAAAGAACCAAACAGTGTCCCACGTGAAAAAAATTATACTGATTGTAGGATCAAAACTATACTATGCAACATTATTTATAGAATTTTCTAAAGTGATTCCCAATTGGAACTGCAATTCAGCTGAAAACTAGGTTTAATCCAACTACAATGGTGACTGACCTAAAGAAACATTTTTTCGTCTAACATATCTGATTTGTAAAAAAAAACCAACCTACATTTGTCAGTAGAAGACTTAACATTATTATGATTGATAACGAGAAAAGAGACAGCAGTGTGACATGACTGAATAGAACTTGGATGATTTTTGGCTGGGATGTTTTTTCCTTTCACAGGTTCTATAGAGAAACAAAAGTGGTCTTTCTCCAACACAACAGATCTTAGACTTTTTTTGGCCCTCATATTTAATGAAGTATGGAAAAGAATGGAAAGTTCAGTGTATTACATTGTGTGGCATGTTGCTGCACACAAACAGATACAAACGTCTGATACGCATCACGCAACAATGTTCTGTGGCTTTCCAACATTCTGGACAGGTGCAAATAATGCAAATAATGGCTGCACCTACACCCACTGGATCTTGTTTTTTGACTTCTTCGCGATGAGTTTAATACCGTCCAGTACGTTGGTGATGTCGTAGACCCGTCTCTTGCGTGCGCCTAATTTTTGAGCCACCTCGTTGAGGTCAAGAATCCCTTCCGGAGCCGAGTGAAGGAGGTCCATGAAGCGCTTAGTCAGGCGTCCCAGAGTCACCTCAGAGCGGGACGAGAATCCTGAGGAAAAGAGCATGAAAACTGAACACCTGTCCAGGTCTGTCACAGGGAATTTATTGGACATGGAAAACTCAATGTGGCCAAAGAAACTTTTAGAAGCCTAAAAAAGCTGTGACTTAAAAGGTAACAAATCAATAATATCTAATCACAATGTCTTACCTGGTTTGGAGCAACCGCGTTTCTGCTCTGTGGAATTGTTGAGGTTGTCTTGACTAAAGCAAAAGATGACAAAAAATATCCCCAAATTAACAAGACCCTGCTTCGTCTTGTCAAAAGTCATGGATGCATATTAACATATATTAACAAATCAATCGATAAGTGATCTGAAGTGCCGTTTCCTGACACCTCAAACACAACTTACAGTCTGGTAAGCCATTCCCTATCCGCTTCCTCATCTGCGTACGAAGCGCCATCCTCTGAGTAATCTGAGTCATCCTCCTCCTCCTCCTCCTCCTCATTTTCGTCTTCCTCACAGTCATCATCTTCGTCATCATCTTCATCTTCATCATCATATTCCTCACTGTCGTCTTCGGGTGGAATTTCAGTCTTCGGTCAAATATTTAAAACGTCATTTAAAACCTTTTAATTTAATACCGTTAAAAAACTGCTTTAATTACAAACATAAAAAGTGGCAAATCCTTAATCAGTGGTTGATTTGACAAATCTATCATATTTTAAGATTTTTACTTGATATGTGGTATGTGGTGCAAAAAGCTGTTCTGAATCGGGTCTTGCTATATCCTCCTGAGAACCAGCCCGTTAATTTATGTCCATTATAATGGACATTTTGTTCACCTAAAATACATGATTTGCTGTCCTTGCAAGCAACAAGCAGATGATAGATACCGAATTTTATTGTTTTTGATCAAATAGAATGTGTTTTTGCATTAATATCATGTTTTTTATTTTCAAAATTAAGTTCTATTTTCACACGGAGATCGTTTTGTTGTCCTCTACAGTAGACATGCTGGGAAATTAAAATGAAAAGTATATTCAAAGATATATTCAAATAGACAGGATATTCACACAAAAAATAAATTGTAACACTTTTTTACTTCGGTTCTCAGGAGGATATAACAACTGTTTTTTTGTGTGAATTGACTGAATGTTACTGAATATTAATCTCACCCCCTCATCATCTGCTATTTTATTCTTTATTATTTCTACTCTTATTCAATTAACACTGCCACTTCAATCAATCATGCTGCACTACTGAACTGTTGGTAAAGCACGATAAATGTTGCACACAACAGTGTCAGTGTTAGTTATTTTTTTTACAACAGTGTTACGGTGTTAGTTATTTTGTTACTATGTGTTGCATTAATGTTTGTCATTTTTTAATTCTTTATTGTCTATTATCTTTTATTCCTCTTGTTGCACTGTTATTGACAATAGTTTCAGTGGAGCTAAATAAAGTTCTTTCTTGTCTTATCCACGATAATAAAGATTCTGACTCCGATTCCGTACATATCGGATCGGTCCAGAACTACGTGCAACGACTTACGACTATCTCAGCCGGATCGGACAGCTCTCCGTACTCGTCGGAGCTGGTCACCAGGGTCACCTCTAAGGGAGGGGTGATGGGGATGGCCTCTGGGTGGATGCCGGAGGGGGTGATGTGCTCGGGGAGAAAGTGGTCCTCACAGATCTTGCAGTAATCCGTGTAGAAGCGCTCCGACTCCCTCAGGGCGGCCAACCACACTTTCACCCGGGCCTGGTCGCCGGGGAAACTGAAGAACCGCTTTCGGGGTCGAGTGGGCATATCCCCCAGCTTCGGCTCACTCTGGTTCTGGCATCCCTGAACCACGCACTTCACCATGCTCCTCTCCTCATCGGGTTCTTCCAGGAGCCCTGTTTATTTACGCACGCTGGTTTGAACTCACACGGCAGTGCAGGAGCGCCAAAAGCAGTCATGTGCTCCCAAACCAACCAACCAGGAGCCATGGTCCACTTCTTCTCCCATCACCCTCTCCGCCTCAGACTTGCTGCTGAGCCCTAGAGGAGCGGAGGAGGAGGCCGAGCAGGACCTGGCCTGGAGAAGTACACTAGGTGGACTAAAGTATTGGGACAAAACTGTACTCCTCTTCTCTGCCTTTTTTAAAAACATTTGCACTTCTACTGCACTTTCAGTTTTACACTTTACACTTTTCAGTATTACATATACACTATATGGACAGAAGTACTGCGACATACTGTGTACAATTTTCCTGGTACATTGTTACTGTTTCTGTCAATGTCTGATGCTACCAAGCAACTGAGGACCTTTTTTCCATATAGTGTATACGAATATGAACTGGAGTGCATAAATAATAAAATCGACAGCTCAAATGTTCGACCTGCATCAGATTTAGCAGAATCATTTAATTGTCTATAGCGGCTGCAGTGGTCACACCACCTATTTGTAATCCAACCCAAATTAATGATATGTTTCTGTTATTCTAATCTAAGTCGATCTAGTCCCACCTTTTCCCTGCATTTTCTGAAAGTGTGTAGAATGGCAAATAGCCTTTATGTAATACATATCCAGAGCGACGTACATCAGTGCTTAAGAAGGCCACAACTGTTTCTTATCTGAAAAACAGCTTAAATCCAAGTCAACTATTTAACCAAGATACTGCAGTCAGAGCATCTATACAACTGTCAAATAA
>JBBPDC010185723.1:0-15449 GCA_037974485.1 Hemigrammopetersius urotaenia | reverse complement strand
GTCCTGCTGCCGACATTCACGAGAAACAACAAAGATCAAAAAGCAAACTAAGAGTTCACTAATGTGTCCTTGGAGATATTGCCTTTGAATCATATCCCATTTAGTGTTCACATTTCATTTTGTTCTATGAAGAAAGGTATTTCTTAAGTTTATAGAGATCATTGGGGACAGGATATGAACTTAGTTAAATATATTTAATATTTTTCCTATTTTTCAGATATCCTCACTGCTTGCACATGTTGGAGCTGCTGCAGTATGAGCACTTTAGGAAGGAGCTAGTGAATGCTCAGTGTGCAAAGTTCATTGATGAACAGCAAATCCTGCACTGGCAGCACTACTCACGCAAGCGTACTCGTCTACAGCAAGCTCTCGCAGAGCAACACCTGCAGCCACAGCAACAGGCACCTCAACATGGCAATTCTGCCTCCAAATGATGCCTGCATATGACCTAGCGACACAAAGGTATCCATGTCCCATGTATTTTTTTTTCCTCCAGGCATTGGTGTAAATAGTGCACCTTTTTGTGTATTTTTTTTCTGTACGGGGACACTGATAGTAAAGACTTTAGAATTCTGCCTGTCAAACTTAACTACAATAGGCTTGCCCTGTTTTGAACAACTGTTCTTGAGAGGAAAAGAATAAAATTGTGTTAATGAAAACTGGTGACCTGTTGAAATAAGGGCAGGGAGTCCTGTGAATTTGACCACATTGCACCAAAGCAATGTGAAATGTATGCTTTCTTTTCCTCATTTTATTTTTCTCCAAGAACCCTTGTGATGTTCTGTGTACTATGCCTTAAAAATTTAAATTTGGCTGAATTTGTAGCTTAGTTTGCATGTATAGACAGATGATTTGGAACCTTAGAATTGTTCAAAAACGGGTTTTTTTGGGGGTTTTTTTACCTTATATGGGCTTTTTTAGTTTTGACTTTGGCTTTGTTACAGGCCATTAAGTTATCGCAAGCCTGTCAGTTTGAGAATGTGAATTTAGTTGTTTTACAATAAATTACCCTGTAGAAAGTGATGACTGTGAGTTCGTTATTGAGTGTAATGGAGAAGTAGGATTAAGTTTTTGTCTCTGTTTTGTGGTTCAGTTTGTCCTGTGACAAAAATATATATATCTTGGCTATCGTAACTAACATATCCTAAAATTAAAAATAGTCTGTGTCATAATTTTTGGCATCCATACTGCCTTTTTTTTTTTTTTAAAGACAATGACGAAACATTTGTATTTAAAGTCCTCAGTATCACATTGGACCTTTTTTTCATGTCGACACAAAACACAATCTTTCTCCATAACAACACTTTACTGACAGACGCTTTCTCCTATTCTGTTACACCCCATGCCTTCACAACGTCCGCCTACTATCACCTGCCATCATTCATTATATGGCAACCAATACAAAAGTGTAGAGCAACCAAAAGGATATCTTAACAAATAAAGATACTTTTTGCATTTTTTTAATCCAAAAGTCACTCTTTTCTTAAAAAAAAACATGAAACTTATTGCCTTATACAGTAAAACAAATATTACTAGAAAACTGCATGAAATTTGACCATATTTGTACAGAATATTCTTTTAATTGACAAAATTCCAACAGGTAATTTGTTTAAACAAGCTCCCATTGTCCTTGATGTGCCCTTTTTAATAAGACACTTTCATGTTGGTCTTTTGTGTTGAACCATAGAACTCAGTCAACCTTCTGTTTTTGGATAAGTTCTTTGATGTTGCTTATCTCCAAGCACAGTCTTTTCAGTGCATCAGCAAGAAAATGCTTGTCTGTGACACAGATTACATGCGAAGCATGTTCAGCATCATCTTTGCACAGTTCAGAAAACCATGTAGCAAGATACAGGGCATTATCAATTGCAT
This sequence comes from Hemigrammopetersius urotaenia, assembly GCA_037974485.1. Classification (NCBI taxonomy): domain Eukaryota; kingdom Metazoa; phylum Chordata; class Actinopteri; order Characiformes; family Alestidae; genus Hemigrammopetersius; species Hemigrammopetersius urotaenia. Next base: position 13,577 of record JBBPDC010185723.1, on the reverse strand, counting down.
TCGACATTGCCAATGTCTCTCCAGCAAGGGTGCTTCACACCACTCTCTTGAGAAAGTGAAAAGAATTTTCCGTTCTCATCAATCAGAACAATCAGATTTCTAAATGAAGCATCACAGAACACAACAATCCTGAGCTTCTGTCTCCGCCCAAGGGTTGAAAGTTACCTTCTTGAACTTGCACACAATTCTGTTTGCTTAATGGATTTTCTGCACAGTTGCATCCTTTAGTTTGGACGCCAAGTTGCGTCAAACATGACATTTAGATGACTTTTTCTCACTATCCAGAGAATCTGTCCTATCTTTCACCTAAGCAGATTCTTTTCCTCAGAGAGAGGGGAGTCTTGTTTGACAGCTTGTGAAGGATCCACATATATGGGCTGCATGTGTTGATGGGTTTTTTGATGCATTTGAATATTTTTGCCAGCAGTAACAAACTCTAGACCCACATAGCTGAAGTCATAGTTCTCACATCCAACTTGAAAGGCAGCCAAAAGATGATGTATTACAGTTTTGGAGAAACTTTCTGCACCTCCCCGTATGAAATGCCCGTGCCATCTTCGTCTGTCCAATAGAAAATTGCGGGATTGACCATGGACATTTTGCCTCCTTCTTTCAGCACCATTTCCTTTATTTGGTTGGACAGTGAGGCATCTGCCAGCCCATACACACATTTTCTGAGTATCCGAAATTTTCCTTTACAGTGGTGACGGTCTTATGTAAATGTCACATGATGGTTCTGTTCGCTGTAAAAATGCTAATTTTATGAAGTGTCCATTTGTTTTGACAGATAACTGCCACAAGTAAATTAAAAGCCTCTGTAGAACATGTGGGTAAATCCTTTTGTAGCTCTGACACTTCTAGCTCCTCAAAAATTCTAGGCACTAATCTTGCCTGCAGTATCAATCCAGTGTCTCCTTAGAGGTGCACATGCATCTGGTGGAGATTCTGTTTTGTCCCTCGTCCTGAACTTCCTCAAACACGTTGTCTCTACAACTCTGCATCTCTTCTTGTTTGGCAAGGTCAAACAACATATCTTTTGTTACCCCTACATCCTCACTTACATCTGTGCTATTAGTTCTCACGTCAGTAACAGCAGGTCCTCCAATTTTGATATGTCAGCTGAATTTGGCTCGCAACATCGCTTGGCTCAATAAACAGCAGATTGAGTGTGTCTGAAATCATGCACTTGTGTCAGTGCACTGAGATTTAGTACATACTGCGCACTGCCTTATGTAGTGCACACTGCTGGGGGTCAGTGCTGTCCTAGATGGAAACCTAATGTTTTGCACTTAGCGGAAGTGACGGACCTGCATTTGATCGCAATTCACCAGCGTGCCAAAACATCTGCCATGTTTTATTCACAGTGAATTTCCTTGTGATTTTATTTGCTTTTGTTTACCCCTTACTACACCCCACCTGGAAACTGCGTCACATCCAACATCGACGCAGAATCCTCCTCCTGTTGGCTGAACATGTGATGGTACGTAAACTACATGGTTTTTTGTATGACTGCATGCATGCTTAATGGCAGTGCTGCACTGCTATTGGCCTTACCTTTTCAGAGAATGTCTGTCCAATGAAATTCTTTGCACAAAGTTGTATAAATAAATGCACAAATCAAAATAAAGTTACAATATACATTTTTTGCATGACACTTATGGCTATTAAATGCCTTTTATGGCCTGCATTTGTGTAACATAGTACCATGGACTACAGTGTATTACCTCACGTTATACAGTTGATCATTAAAAGCTCATCAGCATTGAAATTCATGTCTGTGCATGTCTGTCCCATACCTAGTATAAAGTGCATTTTCATGGCTAATTTAATGTTCTTTAAGTTAATATACAGTCCATCTGTTCTAAATTGATGTAATGCATTACACAAAACACAATTGGCACAATGACAATTACAGTTAGAAATCACAGAAACCTGCAATGAAAAAGTGCCATGAAGTAAGATGCTAAAACACAGAGATGCAGCAAACTTTTATTGACATAAAATTCTCTCAAAGTTTTTAAGCAGCTCAGCATACAGGTTGCATTTTTAGTGTCCTTATAAAGAAGAGCCACTGTTGCACCTTTTTAACAAAACAGGTGACCCTCTCCACTTATTCTCAATTGATAATGAGGGAACATGGAATCTTATGCCTTCTGAAGTCTACTATGATTTCCTTTGTTGTCTTAACATTCAGGGTCAAGTTGTTATTCTACTAGACAACTGACTTTCTCTCTGCAGGCACTCTCGTTGTTATCAGAGATTTGTCAGACCACAGTTGTGTCATCTGCAAATTTTATTATTGTGTTTGTAGGGTGGGTGGGAGTGCAGTCATATGTGTAGCGATGGGCTAAACACACATCCTTGCATGCTCCGATGCTGAGGGACAGGCTCAAGGATTTATACGGGCCCAGTCTCACTGTCTGTGGCCGGTCTGTCAGGATGTTATTAATCCACATGCACAGGTTGTTATTGACGCCCAGATCGAGGAGTTTGTTGACCAGCTGGTTGGGGTTGATGGTATTAAAGGCTGAGCTGTAGTCAATAAAGAGTAGCCTTACATATGTCCCCTTCACGTCTAGGTGTGTCAATGCTGTGTGAAGGGCCGTAGCAATGGCATCCTTTGTGGAAATGTTTTTCCAGTAGGCATACTGTTGCTGTTGCAGGTTGGGGGGAGGGCCAATTTGAGATGCTTTATCACCGGCCTCTCAAAGCACTTTGCAATGATGAGGGTGAGTGCCACCAGTCTGTAGTCATTAAGAGTGCTTATGTTACTTTACTTAAGCACTGATCGAATGGTTGCTGTTTTGAAGTAGGTTGAGACAGAGGCTTTAGCCAGAGACATGTTAAGGATCTGGTGGGATGTGTCTCACTTCCTCCATTGTTATTAGGAGTGTGTGCTCTGTGTTGACAGGGAGAGCAACTCCACTATCCAACCCAACTGTTTCGAAGCAGGCGTAGAAATGATTCAAGTTCTCTGCCAAGGAAGCGTTGATGTTTGTGGGTGTTTGACTACTCCTGTAGTTGGTCAGCTGTTGTATGCCTTGCCACACTTGTGTTCTTAGTTGGGTATTATTTTTCAGACTATTTAAATGTTGTCTTAAAAACTATAAATCACTTTAAATAAAGTTATATAGCTGTGTCACATGTTGGAAATGGACCTTTTAATTAATTGAATATCCCCTAAAGTGCAATAACTGGGAAGTTGCTCTGTATGTAATCCTGTGTTAACAATAACTGTATACGGCTATAGGCATGAGGAAATTCCCTTCTGATGGTGGAAATGTTGTGTAGATCCACACATGCTGTCACCACGTGACAGGTCCTCTCTGGCTTCACATGTCAAAAGTACTGCCCCTCATGTTGGTATGAGCTGGTGATCACGTGTCATCTAAGGACTTAAAGTCAATAATTCGTTTTGCTATTTTAGCATCAAAGTCAGGTTCCTATAAGACAATCCTGAATAAAATTGTGCCACATTGTTAAACAGGGACATCATTAGCATCAGGGTAGACCAGCAGCCTATGTGAGTGAGAAAATTGCTGAAAACCTGTCAGACAAAGGGGGAGAAAATGTGAGATGCCCTCAGATAGTACCTTAACCAATATGGATTAAAGATGAGGATAACAAAATACAGATCACCATGTTCGGGATACATTTCACTGTGTGTTGTACTTATATGTGACAAAGAATCTTGAATCATCACCATATGTGAATCCAACAAGTGGGGAAAAAATCCAATAATTGCGTGGAAATTGTGTTCAGTTTAAGCGTCATTTTACCTGTTCAAATTGAATATTTTACAATAAAATATAAAGATAAAATAAATCAATTTATTAAAAATTACAATAAAGATTCTTACTGTCTCCAAAACCCCTCACACTGCGGTAAGCCCATCACAATTTATTAAAAACCAAAACAATTTATTAAATATTACAATATAGATTCTGGTGGTCTGTGGTCCTCACCCTGTGGAGAGAGCCAATCACAATTCAGATGCCGAGGTCCCACGGATATTCCAGGCCTGCCATTGGCTGTGGAGAAGTGGTGTGTGGAGGGGCGGGGCTTGTGTGGGAGGGGTCCGTGCTAAAGTAAGAACATATTCTGGTAGGAGCATGATTGACACACTGTGGAAGTTGCCATGGCAACATACCTCATGTTAAACCTATTCACCTTTCATGGTATGTGTAAGTAATGAAGTTACCACATGACCAAGTTACTCTCAAACTTTGTGTGATAAGCCAGATAAGCCTGGTTGTGGAGTCTTTTGGCCTGAGGATAGATGCACCACCACGTCTATAAGTCAGGACGACTCATCTTTGTCTCAGCAAAACCCAAACTCGATGGTTGGAGCTGTAAGTCACACAGTAGTAGGTATAGTGTGTACAGTAGGGGACTTTGTGGGGAAAATTTTGCTAAAAAAGAATGCCAGTGGGTATTCATTTTAGTAAATCATGTATTTTTAATTAGGTCATGGTTTTTGTTTTCTTCAAGGTGGCTTTTTCTCCCTTTTTAGTGTAAGAATGACTCACAGACCACACAATTTTGCATATTTACCTACATACTTGTTAATGGTTGAATCATTAACTTTACACGATTTAAATCACTCTTGTATGTTGTATTTGTTACTTCAATGTCTTTGTTTCATATAAGAGTTAACTTTTAACAGTATTCATCTTCATTATTTGAATTTTGAACATAATTTTTGTCCATTTAAATAAACAGTGACAAATGAGTCTTTAACAATGGTGGTGGCGTAGTGGGTAGGATACTTACCTATAGACCATGAGGTCATGGGTTCGAATCCTACCTTCAGCACACCACCAATGGGTTCCTGAGCAAGACCCTTAACCCCAAGTTGCTCCAGGGAGAGACTGCCCCCTGTAGGTAGGAATTGGAAGTCGCTTTGGATAAAAGCGTCTGATAAATGCCGTAAATGTAATCATTTATATCTTCAGTGTAAAGATAAATCAAGCATATTTTAATAATCAGAATTAGTTTTTTTTACACATACCTACCCATTTGATCTGACTGGAGTTGAAGGGGTCTGTAAATCAAAAGCACCCTAAAGTAACATAAATTCCTGTGAATAAATTCTTATAATAAATGACTTTACTTATACAATTATATAATTTACACATTAAAATTACACCTGTCCAAATCTGGTCTATTCAAATCTATTGATAACACCACTGTCCTCCCATCTTCTCAGCTCAATCCAGGCATAATCCTTGAAAGCAACTTCTCCTTCACTGCCCACATAAACAGCATCACTTGGTCTACTAAACTTAGACCTCCGTAACGTTAACCACCTTTGTCCCTCATTCACCCCAACTACCACCGCCATATTAGTCAATGCCCTTGTCACATGCCGTCTTGATTACTGTAATGCATTGCTTTCCAGTCTACCACATGAATCCCTCCATAAACCTCAAGTGGTTCAGAACTCAGCTGCCCGTATAATTTCCATAACTACACGCACACAACACCCTGGCCTCAAGCAACTTCACTGGCTCCGTATCCATAGAGTATAAAATCCTCCTTTTAACATTCAAAGCCCTGCAAAACCTAGCTCCTCACTATCTCATTGATCTCCTTGATATATACACACCTTTGCACACTCTCCACGCTTCCTTTGGTTCTCTCCTCTCCGCACCTCACGCCCATTTGTCCACCATGGTGTCTAAGATCATTTAGCTGCACTCCTCCCTGACTTTGGAATGCACTCCCCCTCTAGCTTCCTAACACATATTTAGATCTCTACTCAAAACGTATCTGATCAGATTACTTTATACAACTATCATCCATACGTATATAAATATCCTTTTGTATGTATATGTATTTAAATGTATTTTGTCTGTAAATTTGTTTATATGTTTATGTTTTTCTGTGAACTTGAGAGTTGAGAAAGGCACTTATAACTAAAAAATGATGATGATGATGATGATGATTATTATTATTATTATTGTTATTATTATTATTATTATTATTATTATTAATAAAATCTCTGAATCACTAAACACCATAAAAGTGTTTTAAGAAAATATGGAGGTTTGCTCTTAATTAACTGAAAACCTCAGCATGGATCTTAGGTGCATGCGTGCAAGGACACTACGCCTCCACCCACCCACTCACCCACCCACCCCAACACGCGCATCTGTCCCAGTCCCAGCATATCCTTTTCGCACGTGCTGTGCAAGGAGATGTTCATGGGCCCTTTAACGCAACCCGACCTGATCACTCTGACTGAGCAATTTATTTTGCAATAACCCTCAAGGTAACACTTAGGGAAGGGCAAGATCACGGAGGGGGGAATACGTCTACGTTTTGAAGAACGTGGGTTGGGATAAATCTCCACACCGCGGACACTCTCATCTACAGACTGAGGAAGCGATCGCTCAGAGGCAGCACTCACACACTCCGAGAATGGTCACCAAAGCGGAAGCTCCAGTGAATGGAGTCTCGAGAACGGATGCCGATGGTTTAGAGGGTTCACGGTCCCAGAACACGTGCGGAGGATGCTGGAGGAGTGTTGGCCGCTGTTTACCAGCGAAGTTCAAAGAGGAGACAGTCCAGTTACTGAAACTGGCAGGACCAGTGGTGAGAAAAACACTGCTGCTCGAATGAAAATGCTAGTATTATATCCAGTATTATACTGATGGTCTAGTGGATTCGTTATAACGGATCTAAGTGTTATCACATTACATTTTTCTTTCTTTCTTTCTTTCTTTCTTTCTTTCTTTAAGATACTTTCCTGTCATTTTCCGATCCAATATGCACAGCAGCATATGTCTGTTCAAAAGTTTGAGCGCCTCTTTTGTGTAGTGTAAAAAAACAAACAAATAAAAATAACTAGTGTAATATGGTGTTTATAAGCTTGGTGTCTGGATTGCCTTAAAGTTTTAAGTTTAGTTTTTTTTCTTAGAACCTGACCAATAATTGTTTGCTAAATTATTAAGAAAAACTTTGTAACACAAATTTTAACGTACTGTATATCAAGTGTTTTGCTGAGTGTTCTCTTGTTTTTTGTTTTGTTTTCCTTAAAGCACTGTATAATTATAACTGTAAATTAAATTTATTTAATTAAGCCTGCTTATACCAAAGAAAATGACAGTACATACCAAAAAATTTGCTTGCATGAAGTACAATAAGTAGGTATAACTACATTTAGAGATAGAAAGAGAGAAAGAAAGAGAGAGACAGAGAGTGTTTATATTTAGCTTATATACAGTTTTTATACAGTTGGCTAAGGGCAGCATTAAAGTTTTGCGTACAGGACTTTGTGTAAATTATATAATTAATATTTGTAGTTTTTATAGATCAAGCACTGTATATTTAGGACACTATTTGGCAATGTCTTCTAATTACACAGATCAACAGGTCAAAATCATCAGAGATAAGTTTAGGTGGGTTTTGTAGTGTTTTTCATGCTGATTTCAGGATTCAAGATTCAAGATTTTTATTTGCCATTTGCGCATAAGACCAACAGTCCATGCACATTTGAAGGCTCTCCCAGTCAAGTTACATTTTTGAGAGGACGGAAAAAAAAAAAACAGAGAATAGAGAAATCTCTGAACAGTATAAAGTATATAAAACACTGTACAAAGAGGGTGTTAATATTTACACAAGGTGATTTTTTTAATAAATATAAATCTGTGTTTAGTTTTTACCTAGCACATAGTTTTTGTGATGAAGCTAGTTATATATTGCATGATAGTTGGTAGAATAAGCATATAATAATCATATGCTAAGTGTTTTTGAAGATCTATCTGACTTTGCACTGAAAATATTGAAACAGTTACTTGACTGGTGCCTGCGATTTAATAAAAACCGCATGCAAGTCTATTGCAAATCTAATATTACTTAAGTTTCAAAATGTTGAAGATCTTAAATCAGCTTGAAAAACTGATTTAGAAAAGTGTTTCTGATGATAAAAAAAATGTTTGACCTGTGTTATTGAAAAGTTTAAGCCATGAAAAGCTTTTTGGGATTCACCTCTGATGACTGCATTTCTCCCCATGCACAGTTAATTTCACAGCTGATGATCTTTTTGATCAGCTTTGTCAGCACTGTGTTTTGTGGACACTTGGGGAAAACAGAGTTAGCTGGTGTAGCACTGGCCATAGCTGTGAGTACAGAAAACACACTTCAGCTAAAAAGTCCTGATTTTTTGTTTGTTAAGATTATTATAATCATATTTATGTAATATTTTGCTTAACACTTCATTTTGCTTGACAGGTTATTAATGTCACAGGGCTGTCCATTGGTGCAGGGCTGGCTTCAGCATGTGACACACTGATTTCTCAGGTAAGAAACAGAGACTCAGTTAGTTGTCTCCTTATTTTTCCTTCTAGTTTTCTTAAATTTCAAGTAAGACTTGAGAGAAAACAGTGCATTCAATTATGAATATATGAGGAGACTGTACCCATAGCATGGTTATAATGGTCTATGCAGTCACATGTAGATAATGTGGATTGGTGTGACTCTCAGTCTCCATACAGTGACCAAACCTTGTAAAATTTCATAGGAGACCTCAGGCCATGCCCCCAATGACACACATGGGAAAACTGAACAAAATGGATGAAAAGTATTGGGACAGAGCTGTCTTACAAAATATGTGGACAAACGTATTGGCACACACACACACAGTCATGCACACACACACACACACACACACACACACACACACACACATAGAGAATGAATAGGGCTCAAATTTTGGATCATCCTGCTCGGAGACGCTTCGACCGAAATCCACCAAACTTCATGTGATGCATCGGGCCAACATCCCGACACACAAAGGCCTTTGGTGATGACCTGCACTCATCTTTTCCTTGTCTTTCGCTCATCCCTTTCCCACCATAGACTTGCACTTATCTTTAATCCCATTGAATGAATGCAGTTTCAGGAGAATAGAATTTCATTAGTTCTTAGTCAGTTGTCAATTGCTATCATGTAAGCGAAGGCTATCAAGTATATGGGTGGTTGCTAAGGTATCAAAGGTGGTTGCCATGATGTTGAAGGTGGTTACCATGGAGTTTCTGGGTGGTGGTGGCGTAGAGGGTAGGATACTTGCCTCTAGACCAAGAGGTTACGGGTTCAAATCCTACCTTCATCACACCATCAATGGGTTCCTGAGCCAGTCATGCCTGTGTGCTGGTGGATACTGGGACAGTTCACGTCTGTGACCACCTGGGGGCGCATCTAACCCATGGACTACCAACCCTATTTTGACTCCTCTAGACACCTGTGTGTAATTACTTTGTCTCTCACTCGCCTCACCTGTTTCCCCTTCATCATTACTCCCTGTGTTCCCTTTGGTCCTATGTTTTGTCCTCCACTGTACTTATAGTCATGTTCTCCCATTGGTCCTCACTTCAGCATACCATCACCTTACCTATTTCATTTACATTTACATTTACGGCATTTATCAGACGCTTTTATCCAAAGCGACTTCCATTCCCTACCTACAGGGAACAGTCTCCCTGGAGCAACTTGGGGTTAAGGGTCTTGCTCAGGGACCCAGTGGTGGTTTTGCTGAAAGCAGGATTCAAACCCATGACCTCTTGGTCTGGAGGCAAGTATCCTACCCACTGAGCTACCTCCACCCTCGTGTTCCTGTCCCTCATCCTAGTTTAAGTTGGCGACCATGCCCTTTTCTGTTGGTTCCTGGTTACAAGTTTAATAAATCCTTTTACACCTATGGAGGTCTACATTGGTTTCATTTCATTCATCTTACTTCTACAGGACGCAATCATGAGAGAAAGTCAAAAACGTACCGTAGACTCTCCCCCCAACGTCTTACCTGTACTACATGGAGAGAACTGAGGACGGATTCGAGACTTTCGATTTACGCGGATTCCTCTCGAGTCTTCCTGTCCACCCATCCGCGGAGAATACCTGCTATCTTCCCAGCTCAGATGAAGAGGAGTTCATCCCACAACTGGATGATTTTCCCGAGTACACCCGTACCTGAGCTCCCACGAGGAGGAATACGTTTCCGGCTGGAGTTGACGACCGGGGAATCCTCTGGTGAAAATGTCATTGAAGGACACTTTCCCCGACAGAAAAGTTCCGCAAAAGAGTCGGAGGAAGTTGAGGAAGAAGAACAGAAGCGGTAATTCGGACAAGGTAAACACCCCTTCGTCCGCTTTGCGCTTCCTTCAATCCAAAACTGCACCAGACTTTTTTCGACCTGCGGCTGTTCTCATCTCATCTCTACTCGCTGATTCAGCCAGTAAAATCATCTCCATCGCAACCTTTCATCCTAGTCTCTCCCCTGTGCCTATCAGTCAACCCAGTTTTTCCGCCGGTCCAGCCGACTTCCCCTCCAGAACATCATTTGGCTCCTTCAGTGAGTCCTCTTCACCCAGACTTTTTGACCTTCTACAAGGTGATCGCTCTTTGAGCGAATATGTGGAGGAGTTCCATGCCCTGGCGGAGGAGGGGATGTGGAGTGGCGAGATACCTGTGTACACGTTCCACGGAGGATTGGATCCCTGTATACAGGACAAACTCACTCACGTTTCACTTCCCGTGATGCTGGAGGGGATAATTCATCTCAGCCTCCGTATAGAGCTTCGTCTAAACCGCTCAGCTCCTCTCATTCCAGCACCACACATACTTCCTCCACATATTCCAGATCCACACATACCAGCTCCACACATTCCAGCTCCACTCAGTCTAGCTCCACTCAGTCCAGCTCCACACACTCCAGCTCCTCTATTTCCAGCTCCACATGTTCCAACTCCACACATTCCAGCTCCACTCAGTCCAGTTCCATTCAGTCCAGCTCCCCTCAGTCCAGCTTCACATATTCCAGCTCCACCTATTCCAGCTCCACCTATTCCAGCCCCACCTATTCCAGCCCCACACATTCCAGCTCCACTCAGTCCAATTCCATTCAATCAAGCTCCACTCAGTCCAGCTCCACACACTCCAGCTCCACACTTTCCAGCCTTTTCAGTCAACCAAGCCGTCTCTCCAGCCCCTTCAGTCAGCCAAGCCGTCTCTCCAGTCTCTTCAGTCAGCCAAGCCGTCTCTCCAGCCTTTTCAACCAGCCAAGCCGTCTCTTCAGCCAGCCAAGCCGTCCCTCCTGCTGCTCCAGCCACTCCAGCTGGCCTCTCAGTCACTCCAACTGGCCTCTCAGTCACTCCAGCCAGTCAAGCCTGCCTCTCAGCCAGTTCAGCTGGCCTCTCAGCCATTCCAGCAGGTCAAGCCTGCCTCTCAGCCAATCCAGATGATGTCACAGCTGCTCCTGTCAGCCCTGATGACATCGCAGCTGCTCCAGTCGGCCCTGATGACATCGCAGCCACTCCAGTCAGCCCTGATGATGTCGCTGCCGTGCCAGTCAGCCCCGATGACCTCGCCGGCGTGCCCATCAGCCCAGATGACTTCACCGCCGTGCCAGTCAGCCCCGATGACTTCACCACTGCACAAGTCAGCTGGGAAGTCTGGTCTCCTCCTGACCCGTCGCCGGTTCCCATACCGGGCGATTTGACTTTTGACCCATCACTGGTTCCTGTTCCAGGCCACTGAACTCCTGATGCATCAGCGGTTCCCATACCAGGTGAGTTGACTCTTGACCCATCACCGGTTCCCGTACCGGGCAACCCAACTCCTGACATGTCAGTGGTTCCCGCACCGGGCGACTTGACCTAACTCAACTCCCATCTCCGGTTCCCGCACCGGATTAGTCCCTTCTACTCCCATCGCCAGTTTTTGCAACAGACAGCTCTACTCATCTCCCGTCGCTGGTCTACACACCAGGCGACCACCTCAACTTCTATCACCGGTCTCCACGCCGGGTGACTTATCTCGGTTCCCGTCGCCAGTCTCTGCACCAGGCAATCCAACGGACTATTGACCAGAATGAATTGACTAGTAACTCGTCGCAGACATCTGTGCGGGGCTGGACTCCGAACCGGCTATCCAGACTCCAGGGACAGACTCCGAGCCGGGCGTCCAGACTCCGGGGACAAAATCCAAACTGGCTGTCCAGACTCCAAGGCTGGACTCCGCACCAGTCCGTTTGACCTCAGCGCTGGATGGGCTACTCGCCTCGCCTCCCCTGCAGCGAAGTCTGCCGGCTCCTCCTCCTCCTCCTCCACTGTGGATGATCTCTCGGACTGGTTCCTCACACTTCCCCCCTTCGCTTGGGCTGAAGGGCTCCGGAGTTGCACGGAGTTGCGCAGAGTTGCGCGTAGATGGGGGGGTTCTGTCACAGTCATGTCTGTGTGCTGGTGGATACTGGGACAGTTCACGGCTGCGACTACCTGGGGGTGCATCTAACGCATGGATTACCAACCCTATTTTGACTCCTCTAGACACCTGTGTGTAATTACCTTGTCTCTCACTCGCCTCACCTGTTTCCCCTTCATCATTACTCCCTGTGTTCCCATTGGTCCTATGTTTTGTCCTTCACTGTATTTATAGTCGTGTTCTCCCATTGGTCCTCACTTCAGCATACCACCACCTTACCTATTTCGTGTTCCTGTCCCTCATCCTAGTGCCCTTTTCTGTTGGTTCCTGGTTACAAGTTTAATAAATCCTTTTACACCTACGGAGGTCTACATTGGTTTCATCTCATTCATCTCACTTCTACAGGACGCGATCGTGACACCCTTATCCCCAAGTTGCTCCAGGGAGACTGTCCCCTGTAGTTAGGGAATAGATAAAAGTTTCTGATCAAAGTTAAAGTCAAAGTCAAAGTGAACTTTACTGTCATTTCACCATATACAAGTATACAGGGAAACAAAATGGCAAGAGCTCTGGATCTGCAGTATATATACAAATACTTGTATAGAAGAAATAAGATTTAGTTTAGTAATTTAGTAGTTTAGTAATTTAGTAATATAGACAGACAAGACAAAACATTGTGCAAGACAAATGATCAAACAGTATATAGTAATCTATGAATCTATGGTATGTGCAAATGGGTAAACTATATTAATATACTATACATATACAGTAAAGATCTGAGTTGACAGAACATATTTGAGTAGCAGCATGTTCCGCAGTTAAGATAAATATGGAATGAGTCGTCATAAAATGTGCCAGTGTACAAATACCAGAGGTATGTATGTGTTTTTCAGTCTTTTGTTCTTTGTGCAAAAAAACACTCCTTGTGAAAGTGGCTGTGCATGTGTGTATTAGGTGAACAGGCTGTTGGGGTTGAGGAGGGGTAGAGTTAGTGAGGATTTCTTGGGGGCAGTGTGCTGTTAAGAAGCCTGACAGCCTGGGGATAAAAACTGTCCCGCAGCCTGGCAGACCTGGCACTAATGCTGCAGAATCTCCTCTGGGATGGCAGGAGGGAGAAAAGTCTGTGTGAGGGATGAGAGGGGTCCTGCACAATGTTGCAGACCCTGCGAACACTGCGCTTGTGAAATGTGTCCTGGAGTGAGAGGAGAGGCACCTCAATAACGTTCTCTGCTGTTTTTAGTATACTCTGCAGGCACTTGCGGTTGAATGTAATGCAGTTGCCATACCAGGTAGTGATGCAGATGGTCAGAACACTTTCAATGGTGCCTCTGTAGAATGTGGTGAGGATAGGAGGGGGAAGGCTCGCTCTTTTCAGCCGT
>JBBPDC010185701.1:0-15449 GCA_037974485.1 Hemigrammopetersius urotaenia | reverse complement strand
GTCCAGATCTGATAATTACTAATTACTACTACTAAATATTATCCATAGCTCTCTCTCTCTCTATCTCTGTCTCTCTCGTTCGTGACTTTTCCGGAGCACGCGTCTCTCTCTCTCTCTCTCTGTATCTCTCTCTCGCTCTCTCTCTATCTTTCTCTGTATCTCTCTCGCGCGTGCTCTCTCTCCGTCTCTCTCTCGTTCGTGACTTTTCCGTATTTAAATCTTCATGGTCTCTTTCACTTCTAGATCAAACATCGTTTATTAATTTTTTTTTCTTAACCAAATGCTCTGGGGTGGGGTGGGGGGGGGCGCTGTTTTGGGGTGCTAACCAGATTCCGCAGCAGCCCAAAATTACCATCAGCCCGGCCTGTTTTAGCGCTGGGTTCCAGCTCGAGGGTCTTTATAAATTTCCTCTGGGATCAATACATTTTTCTGATTTGTACCTTCCTTTAAAAGAAGCACATCCATGCTTCTCCATGATCACATCTTCGTTTTGGGACATTATAGCCTTTAAGACTAACGCGGCACTAAAACTTAGTATGAAGTTTGGCATCTTAAACAAGCGTCAAGAAACAGCTTGTAGCCTATAGGCGACTCTGCAGCCATCAAAATTTAAGCGAACTGCCAAAACCGTAATGTTTTTTTAGGAAGAATAATTAAAATCGTAGTTAAAACAAGGAAAAATACAGCCTTACAAGAACTTTGTCTGCCGAAGCTTATTTACACCCTACACCAACCCACTGATCAAAAAAAATTTTGGCTTTTTTTTCAGATCTGAATCCATCTCAAATTTGAGCTTTAGTGCCCTCCATTGACGGCAATCTGTCGCAGCGACATAGTCAGTTTGCACACCTGACTATATTCCCCGTATGGACATTGTATCTGTATTAGACCCCCCAAAATAGACCTGACGACGTCCATGACACATACATTTTCATTTTATTTGCACTTATTAGTGATTTATTTATTTAATTTGTTTAAACCTATGCCTGTGTACTTCTAAATTCTAACATGTTTGGTTGGCAAAATAAATGTCTTAAACTCAAATCAGAGTGTCTCCCGTGTCTGGAATGGATATACAGTATTCTTGAGTCTATAAAGTTACAATAATATAAGAATAATATACCCTCGTTTGAATTGTGAAATAGTTTTGACTAAAAAAATTTAGATTTAGTCTATATCTTCTATACTTATACTATATTGACTGGGTTAAATAGAATTGCATTACTAAAAAAGAGACTAAGATACAACTTTAATTGACTAAAACTAGTCGAAAATTAACATGGATAAAATGTTCAAGACTAAGACGCTGTACAAATTTGAGTAGACAATGAAAACGAAGCATTCACACTTTAATTCTTTTGTTTAAAAAGTTTTCCTGTAGTATTGAAAATATTATCGAGTACCAGCTGAAAGCTGAATCACACTGAACGCAGGTTGCCTCACAAAAAGACCAATACGGCTATCAGACAGGCCCCCAATGAGGCCTTTCAAATTACCAAGCTTGGGGTCTTGGGCTCAGATTTTCGTTTTTTATTTTAGGTAGTAGATTTCACACACTCTCTTTCTCTTGCACGTACGCATGCACACACACACACACACACACACACAGAGCACAGCAAACAGTTGATGGGTATACAACCATGGCAGTGGTATCTAACACTGCATTTGTAAACAGTTTATTAGAAAGATTAGTGAAGCGCAGAGTGTTAATAATGGTTTGGATCATGTAACACAGACAGTGCAAGGCTCAAATGGTCCACGCTGTGTCAGTTAGGGCTGTAACAACAGAGTTGTTTCCGGGCACAGGTGGAGCATTGGCTTGGTTGTGATGTTGCAAATGTGTAGGAGGCAGCAGAATTGTGTCTAGTGCAGCCCAATGGCACCTCTGCATTGTCAAGGGGTGAAGCATATGCAGAATAATAAGTGGAGGAATCAGTAATTATAGCACAACATCACCTGTAACAATCACACCCAGGACAAATCATTATAGCCAGCTCGAATGGACACTGAGACAAAGACACCCCGCATCCCCGGACTCCAGCACGCACAGGTCCACCACGTCCCCTGGAGCCCGTCGCGCACATCCCTCCCCCCGCAGAACCACAGACCTCTGCGCACACACACACATCCCAAACAACCCCTCCCCCAACCCCTCAACCCTACCAACTACGGCCCAGAGATTTTTTTTATTTTGGTGCGTACCAGTTCATTCATGTATATGAATGTTTATGAATAGATGCTCTGACTGCAGTATCTTGGTTAAATAGTTGACTCAGATTTAAGCTGTTTTCCAGGTAAGAAACAGTTGTGGAATTCTTAAGCACTGATGTACATCGCTCTGGATAAGAGCGTCAGCTAAATGCCGTAAATGTAAATGTAAATGTAGGTACTCAGTACTACAGCAAGAAAATGATGTCAACCCCTGATTATAGCCCAGTATCAAAAAGACACAACCACAACCATTTCTGCACCATTTAAAAAGTCCAGCTACACTTACATTTCATGAAAAGAATATCTGCAGCAAAATCTTAAACACATTAAGATTTTGAAATATCTGGCACATTCCTGAACACAGATAGAAAATAATATAGCAGCCTCAGTCCACGGTAACTGACATCCTCAGCTGTGGCAGCTCTGTGCTTGACCTGCTGCAAACATCACCACAAAGATTACCAGGGCTGGACGATCTTCTGACATGCATCTAACACAGGCCTCCAGATTAGAACTAAACCAATCTAGGTCAAAAATCCAGATTATCTAGAAAAAGACTGCTGGAGGGAGGATGAACATCTCTGCATTATTGTGATTATATCATCCCCCACGGCCATTAAAGTATTAAGAAATAGACAGTGTTGCTGTGCACTTCAGAAAAACAGCAAAAGGCATTTCTTAGTAAGCACTGCCACTTTGTCATAATCTCTTGTTGTTTTTAAAAAAGCCAGCAAACTTCGTCGTAGTCACTAAAGGTCAACACAGAAAAAAGCAGTGAAACTCTGAGTCTGCTCTATTGGGTGTCAGGATTCATTGCAATATTAGAATCTTGATGTCATCCTGATAAATTATTTTCTAATACACTTTCCTGATCCCATATGAACAAATTTTAAAGACTGTAAACAATAAAAAGTGTCACACTATTAAACAGGCTGCAGTAAATACAGTCTGATAACAGTAACTATGCTTTGTTTGAAATGAAACATTAGGTTTTGGAATTCTTTAAGAACGAAGGATTACTGGCACAGAAAAGCATATGGTGGCATTATGATGTATTTGATTAGAGAAATGATATTGAATGTTGTCATATTGCTTTAGCTCTTAGGCATTTGTGAAGATGCTTTGAAGTCTCACAATATAATATTGTTGCCCATTCTTACTGTCCTTATTTCTATAGGTGTAGCTTTTTGACTTTAACTGCAGCATCCATTCATGATTACGACCACAAAGACGCTTCAAAAAACAAAAAAAGTAAAAAGACAAAACTGTGTTTAGCAACTAGAAACACTGCACTCCTGTCTCCCACTCTCAACACTGTCTTTCAAAAATGAAGGCGGTTGCTCACACAGAAAATACCACACAGCTGTAATGAAACTCAAGTGCTGTCAGTGCCATTTTAAAAGGTCAGTGCTGCTTTTTGTGAGAGTGCTGCTCAACCAAAAAGAGGTGGATGGTATCCTCCTTCTCTGGTCAGAAACTAAATACTTAAATAAGAGAAATGTTTTTATCAGAATGTTTTTATTGCAGAGTTGTATGAGGACTAAAATACATTCCAGCAAGATTCGTCAAGGCTTCTTTATCGCCAATGTGAATCTGCCATCAAAACACATTTCTCCTCCAGAGCATATTGCTGAGTTAACGGCATCAGGGTGGCCCTCTGAGGGAGCTGAGCAGTTCCTCATTGACAGAGGTGGGTGGGGGTGTGTGTGGGGAAGGATGTTATTGTTAATATTATATTGAAAAATATATAAATGATCTGACGGAAATAGAAAAGGCCTTTTATTGCACTTCAAGCATATAACAAGGATTTTGTCTTTCAAATGGTGTGGGAAGTTCTGACTATAATAGTTATAATTATATGGGCTACAAAACATGTTCATGAAGTTCTTTGCACAAAATCACTCTCAAATAAAGAGATATAAATAGAATTATTCAACACTGTTATTTTAACATGACATAGTGCAAAAAAAAAACATCAACTTAGGAACATGTTTTTCCAGCATCATTTTTAAACATTTATCAGAACCGCAATAGACAGATACAATGTACTCTATACAGACCATGGCTCAGCAACTTTTAACACTCAAAGAGCCATTTGGACTCGGCTCACACAAAACACCGGGAGCCACACATCCTTTTTGACATCTAAAATGTTTCTACCTTTATGCTATGTATGAAAACTAGGCTAGTGTGTTGCTTATGAAATTTTATTTATTCAAAGAAAACATTTTGAACATTTAGAACAGAGAAAATCGCATTTAAACTCTTTTTTGTCCGTTTTTGTTGATATCTTTAACAATCCATAGCATCCAAAGAGATGCACCCAGTATTCAACAACAAAATCTTACTACAGGCATTTAGCTACTGAGTAAAATACATTAAATCAGACAGAAGCTTCAAAAGATTTAAGAGCTGCAACTCAGCTTAAATAGCCATTTAAGTACATTTTCACAATTATTTCCATGATGAAACTTTGGGAGACCTTTTCTTTCATCTAAGACCAAAAAAGAAAAATCGATATTTTTGATGTTTTTCAACTTAATCGGCCCGTATCTAAATCTAAACGCCGACTTACGAATCATTACAGGAGATCCGGTCACAAATGTCGAATCACAATAAAAAAAGTTATGAATAAAATAAAATGCACTTATAGCCAGTTAGCCGCCGTTCTAGTGTTGAATTATTATTTATTTTCCAAAGCCACAGGGAGCCGCAACGTAAGGATGAAAGAGCCACATACGGCTCAAGAGTCGCGGGTTGACGACCCCTGATCTAGAAACTAGATAAAACATGAATGCCCTTGCATGGGCAAATAGCTTTGATTTTATATTTGATTTGATTACATTCAATTTTACCAGAAACATATTAGCTGCAACTGTGCTAAAGGGAACGCTCCTCATTAGTTTAAAGTTGTTGAAAACCAAATGTTGGACTTGTTGCACAATACACTACTTTTGAATTAATTAATGATTTAATTTTGCGTATAACAATGTGAATTCGCAGTTCAGAGTTAGTAGGTTCAGTCATTCGCAGATGTTTTCTTAAAACCTAATTAATAATTGTTCGGAGAAACCACCACAAATTCGCAGAAACCACAGATACCCTCAGCAATTTTTTTTTGCCTTTTGTTTATTTTTCCTTGCTGCTGATTGGCTGCTGCTCCGTGACACATCTCAGGAAGATGCAGTCCAGCATTCCCGCATCAGAACAGTTTCCCACGTGGAGCGTATTGAGTGTTCTCTGAGCGTTCTCTTGTTTTTCATTTTGTTCTTCTTAAAGAACTGTATTTACCCTGCTTATACTAGCTGGTAGCATACCGTTCGCCCTGTAATCAGGAAGTCGTGGGTTCAATTCCCAAGACTGCTAAGCACCTCTGAGGGTCCCTTGAGCAAGATACCGTCCTCACACACTACTCCCCGGGTGCCGTGTTCCTGACTGCCTGCTGCTTCAATTCAATTCAATTCATTTCACTTGGTGAATGGGTTAAATCCAGAGAAGAATTTCGTGCTGCATGCTGTGGTGTGTTCATGCATGACAGAATGGTCACTTCACTTCGAGAAGGGGGTTTACTCTATATATACTTATTTAAAAGAAGATTTATTGACTTTTTTGTGTGTACATTTTTTACCAAAATATATTGGTTTACTCAGTGTACACAGATGACTAGACAGATGTTGTATAATTAAATAAATTATATTAAATAATTAAATATATAAATCATATATTAATACAATTAAATGTTAATAAATATATTGTTATTCTCTGTTTGTAAAATGCTGCCAAAACATTTGTTTAAATGAAGTTTAATACGTAAAACCACATTTAGATTAATTGAACAAAAGAAGAGCTATAAAAGACTGAATGAAGGGAGTGTAAAAAATACTACACTCAAATTAAACCACTAAAACTACTGCGTGTTTAAATACAACATGATCTTTAATATGGGCTTACTACACATATTCTAAATTCATTTCTGGCGGAGGGGAAGAAATGCCAAGACTCTTTTTGAGTGAGAATTAAGATTATTATTCATAAATGAAGATCAGAAAACTAAAAATATACTTAGTATTCTTGTATTCTTTCATACTGAATGTGCATAACTTCAGAGATAGGTGATGAGAAAAAAAAATGAGAAAAACCAATGAATATTCAATATCTCTGGGGACAAAAGCTGAGAAGAATTTGGTTGTTCATTTACCTCGCTTTGGAGTGTCCTTGTTTGTACGTTTTTTCTGCATCAATAATGTTGACCGTGAAAAGAATATGCCACTTAAAACCCTATAATTAGCATATTACCCCACCCTTTGAATTTTCATGAGGCAAGGAGTGTTCTCATACAAACTGATGAATATGTAAAGCCAAGAGGGTGAGAATAATAAACGGAGGTTGGTGATTTGCTGATGGACTGCACATTCGGCACATACCTGCAATTAGTTCCCTTAAACACAAACACCATTGTGCTTTCCCGATAAAATATAACTAGAGAAACATCACTTCCAAGAACCAGTTCTCAAATGAAGATTGAGACCAAAAATGTAACCCAGCCTTATATGGTTTGAGAGCATGCAAAGTTAGCATGAAGAAAACTGGCTCACACAATGGGGGTACCAATCGAAGATCATAATACCACAACAGAACAATTCCAGTATTTTTGTACAGAGCCAGATTTAGTTATTAAAGAGCATTTTAAGGATTTGAATAACATCCAATAATATTACCAATTAAATGGCCATACTCAATAGGAACAAAGGCAGCATACCTGGTCATGGACTGAATACTAGGCATACTATTAAGATTTTAATGAGAAAACCCCCAGAAATATCAAAAATGGAAATCTCTGTCAACTCTGACTGTAGTATCTGCCAATGCAGGTCATTTTAAAGGTACTTACTTAAGATATTTACATGTGTTCCTTTGATTACTGGCTCTAAGCAGCAGTTTTAAAACACCCCTGTTTGATTTTCTACAGAAACGGGTGCAAACAGTGCACAGTTGAGAAAACCTTCTTGTCAGAGGCAAGAACATCGGCTGTCCCACTTGTAAGCAGTCAGTCTGAATTTCTCAAGCAGCACCAAAGCGGAGGCCCATGTTTTCAGCCTCTTGCGCCGTCTTTGCTCAGGCATCCATGGCCCGAGCGTCGCTTGACACGAGTCATCCGATAGTTTCTGTTCCTTTCACATGACACAAAGCACGGAGGGATGACATCCATGGCTGAACCTGCAAAAAAGCGATGCTCAAAAGCCTTTGTTATGCTGTCAGGGCCCACTGCTCTCTACTGAGGAACAAGTGGACGAGCCAGAAAGAAAACATCCGAAATGGAAGTTGCATGAGCTTAAAGAATGGGCATGCTCATATTACAGTGCAATAGTCATGTGTGTTCTAGAGGAATTTCACCCCTCCACTGCTCAGGCAAGCAATTACTGAAGAAACCAGTCACTGTCTTGTATCTGATAAAAGAAAAGTCCTTGAGGGGAAGGCCATGCTTATGTTCTGGATAGCCTTCTGACAGCAATAAGTCCAGACAGACTGGTACGATGTGAGATTTACTGCCATCAGTCAACTGTTCTTCTGGCATTTAAAATGAGCCGATCAGACTCACTCTGTTCAGTTCAACACATGCCATAAGTTTGGAATGATGACTAGTGCAAAAGCCCAAAAAAGAAGCTTGTGGGAGGGGCTGGCTGAGAGTAGCTTCATGTACTGTACAGAAGTACCTGTAGATACTGTGATGAGCAATAAATAAATTAATAAATAAACAGAGCCACAACCAGCCTCATACTCAAAGGTACTGCATTTCTATAGCCTGTGTCTAATTACTGTTTATATTTATCTGGAATTGCAAGAGTCTCACACTGCTTGTCAAATCAGCATCTCAAAAGATCTCCAAAGACTACAATGTGAAGTGTCTCACTAGTTGTGCTACATCACAAAGTTTAATTTAACCTGAGTGTGTGCATTCTATAGTGGTAAATATGTTGGTTTTTAAATGACTGTACTTGTATTGAAAAAAAAATGTATTGAATACTAGAAACAATTTGCTTTTGTCTAATTTCATTATATTATTACTGTTAAATAAACCCAATGGTGGCATTTGTTTACACATTTTCTTTTTATTAATTTCTTTGTTGCTAACAGGATAACTTTGAGTTAACTAATAAATAAAAAAGTTTGTTTGTATTACAAAGATAACAGTCAAGAACACATTCCTATAGACAGCCTCACTCCACACCTAAGGAAACATGGTATTAATTTCTGCACAATTCATTTTCCGTTTTACAAAATTCCATCAACACCTTTATCATGAAGACTAATATTTTTTAACAGCTTGTTTTGATGGCAGTCTGAGTATTTGCCAATTAGTTGCCAGTAGAAAACACAATGACAAGCTCGGTTATGAGCCTCCATAATCCCACAAACAAGCCTCTAACTGTGTACTCACAGGAGCGTGCATACAATAATCCAAATACACAATATTAGGCTATATGACCGCATGTCTCGGGCAAATATTTCACACATAATCCCTAGGCTTCACCTACAACTGAATGAACTTCGATATATTCTTTCTACATTTGACATCCAACTGAATATTTGAGTAGTTTGAGTCACTGAAAACCCAAATATTCAGTTTGGCTTCGACTGATGGCAGCGCAAAACAATTCAATCAAACTTATGACATCCTGTCGTTGTTAAATGCTCCTTTGACCACATGGCTATGAGGTAATCCCTCTCTATGAGGTGAAGGGAGGCATTGTTTAATCTCTTAGACCAACACTAATACAGTTCAAGCAGACAGCACTAATTTCTTTTCAGACACCTCACCACAGACACACACACACACACACACACACACACACACACACACACACACACACACACACTCACATACGACGCCTATAGTGCTATATCTAAGGTTGAAAGAAGGAAGAGTTTGACCCCAGCTTGTGGAATGAATGTGGGGTCACACACCCGAAGAATGAGAGCGTTGCCCTCAGACAGCTGCCAATATTATCATGCAAACATGAGTGTATTCTTCTTCTCCGAGCTCTGAACCAGAGAGCCAAAGGAAAAGACTGAACAGAGTACAATAGAAATAGAAAAAAAACCTGGGGCCCTGCAGCAACTTCAACTCAGCTGAACGATTTTACAACTTCTGCTCCATTAGTTTAAGACTAAGACTCCCTGAAGAGACAGCACACTGACATGCTTTGTGCTTTAAACTAGGAGCTTTCAACAAAATGTCCACGATCATCTCAAAGTCTGTCATGGTACAAAATTCTGTGACACCAATTCAAAAAGGTAGCTAAGTTCCAAAATACTGTCAAACATGCAAATCGGCCCATTTATGCAGGTTGCCCATTTAAAGGCCCAGTCGCAATTTCATTTTCCAGAGAATTTTGTGGCCGAAAATATAATGATACCAATAGGATTCATACTGATGAGTGATAAAGTGCTAGGGCAAATACATTTCACACACGGTTTGATAAACTTTGCTAAAAGTCTACATCTTTAACTAACAGTATTGCTGCGCTCGTTGTTTCGAAATGTTTAATATTCAAAATGTAGGGAACACTGATATTAGTGGTGTCTAATCACAACCCTGTTAACATTTCTTATCCACTGGCTATAAAAACACATGAAAGGAGACATACAGTCATTCAGGAGTTTTATTAACCTTACTGTCTGTATTATTAAGTGTAAAGTGACAGTCATTTTCATAACTGAACACATCACAGCACAGCGAACAACATGGAATTCTTTCTATTTAATCCATTCACCAAGCGAAGCAGCGGTCAACCAGGAACAAGGCACCCGGGGAGCAGTGTGTGGTGACAGTCTCTCGCTCAAAGGTACCTCAGTGGTGCCACTAGCAGTCCTGGGATTCAAATCCACAACCTTTGAAGACAGGGGCAACTCCCCAACCACTAGGCAACCGACTGCCCCAGAAGGCAAAGACATTGCTGGGAATCGAACCTGGGCCTCCCACATGACAACTATTCTAGTACCTTCATGTTGTAGTTTAACTTTTTGTGATAGACAAGTTAGCCAAATTACTAACAGCTTTGTTAACTCCTAAACTAACCAAAGTCACTATACTGCTGCCAGCTTAATCGGGGCAAGTGTGTATATATTTATCTGATATCATGTTCAGTTTTGTGTTTTACCATTTAAGGCTAGTGTCAGAGTCGAGGGCGCGAACCCACGACTCTGTGCTTCCTCTTTGCACAGACCAGTCAGACAGGCGAAGATCCATGCTCAATGTATTTATTAAAGCAAAAAACAAAACAGAAAGCAGGCACGGGGGCCACTAGAAAAACAGGAAACTAGAACTTCTGGATGACCAGGTTGCAGACAGGGCAAAAACAGAGGCATGTGAGGCGATGGACTCATGAATAAACAACAAACAGACAGGAACTTAAATACACAGCACAATCAAACCGAAAAACACAGGATAGGTGAAACACAAGAACACGTGACAAAAGCAAAACCCAGAACACATATCAAAATAAAAGCCCCCAAAAGCAGTGGAAGCTTTTGTTGGCTGTTGTATCGACAGTAGATTGCAGAAAGTTGGGATCTATGGTACAATACATTTATACAAAGCAACTTCCATTCCCTAACTACAGGGGACAGTCTCCCTGGGTCTTGCTCAGGAACCCAGTGGTGCTGAAGGGAGGATTCAAATCCATGACCTCTTTGTCCAGAGGCAAGTATCCTGCCCACTAGGCCACCACCACTCCTAACAGATGATTGTGCATCTACCTGTATCTAATTATCTTAACTTTTGTGTCACTGATATCTACAGTTAGTTAACTAGCTTTCTCACTGCACCAACATGGAAAAATATTCCAGCCTCCGACGCTCTTTCTGCAAACCGACGAAACCACAAATGTGTAATGTGACTGCAGCTGAAAGCTGTTTGGATTATTTTTGGGTTAATCCCAACAAGTGAAAGTTTTAATCTCAGCCTTAATCTGAGTTGGTGAAGTGTGATCTTTGACTGTTCAAATCGTTTTTCTCCTAAACTTAGCAAAATCCTCAGCAAGACGATCCATTCATAAGACAAACATACTCAGAAGTCCTTAAGCATTCATCAAACTACTGTCTTCTAACCCTAACCCTGTGGATTATTTCTACATAAAAAAACACTTTCTGTGGCCTAAAAAGAAAAATTGTGCTCAAAGAGCTTTCTGTAACATTTTTAAAGCATGTCCTTTTTCCTGTACTTTTCCAATACTCCCAGTCTTTCATGATTTGTCTCACTTTCAGCTCAAAATAAGGCAAAAATAAAGAGCCATCAACTTAAGAATGAAACATTACAGTCTCCACACTACAGATACCAAAAAGGCCTTTTTGTAGAGGAGTGTGTGTGTGTGTGTGTGTGTGTTGGGGGTTGGGTTGTTGGGTAATGGTTGTAATGGCGGTAATGAGGCTTCCTTTTCAGCTTTAATTGTTCCACTGATAGTTCTTTGAATGACACCTTTGAAGAATCCAATAGAGCAAATGTGTGAAAACGTTTTGTAAAGACAAAGTGTAAATGTTTTATACCACATTGTTTAAACCAAGCTTTAAGCCAATTACTTAAAAAACATAAACCTTCTCTAAGCATATGGTGATTAATCTAAACCAAGCAGTATTCAGAAGAAACAGCAAAAAACCTACTCTGGAAAATATACACAGGGCCAAAACTGTGACAAAAAACCCAAAACACTGGATTATCCGACACAAAATCAGATCTGCATTAAACTTTATCATTCTGCTCTTTACATTATAGTAGACATTTCCTAACCGACACCACAAAGCAACACAATCCAGTGTGAAGTAGAAAAAGATTCATGTCACAATTAGAGCTGAAGGCTCCAACCACTTCACTGACAGGCCGAGGTGTGCAGGTGTGTTTTATTTGCAATGGGGAGGAACTGGCCAGCATTACACCGCTCTTCCTCTGGCGTTTAATTAAAAGTAAACACGGAGGAATGTGCTCTGTGCTGACAGTTGGACACAGGGAGGACAGAACCAGCCCCCCACCAATCACCCAGGAAAGAAAACAAAGAACCCTCACTGGAAGTGGCCGGCCGCCCACTGGCCAACTAAATAGAAGACCACTACAATGACTCTTTTTTGCAAACTCATCACTAAAAGTTTCAATAAGCCTCCCAGCAGGGCTGGAGGAGCTGTCCAATAAATTGCTCTGCTTAGACTCCAGGAGTTCTTCCTCTTCCTTCCCGAGTCTAGTCAAATCAGACGCCTCCAAAAGGAAAGCATCCGAATGGCACCAGCCTGATACAACACTGTCAATTAGGTGTTTCTGATCATTTACCATCCATTATCTTTTATCTACCCCTTTATCCCGCACTCGGGGTCGGGGGGGGGACTGGAGCCTATCCCAGCTGCAATGGGCGAAGGCCCTGGACAGTCGCAGGGCCACATACAGAGACAGACGCTCACATTCACACCTAAGGGCAATTTAGAGTGCTCAATTGACCTATCCCCAAAGCACACATGTTTTTAGTGGTGGGGGGAGAACATGCAAACTCCACACAGAAAGACCCCGCTCCCAACCCGGGAGTCGAACCCAGGACCCAGCTCCTTTTAGTCTCAAAAAGAAGAAAAACTTTCACTTCAGGGCTGGGCAATATAACAATATTTATAATCATCATAATGAAGTTTGTTTTCTGGGTATGTCCTATTTGGGTAAGCGTTTAAAAAACACTGACCACCGTTTCATTATAAAGAGAGCATATTTAGCCTGTTCAGTTAGAGGCTGAATGGAAATAAGTGTGATAGTACTGTTCTAAATGTGTCAACGCTGGGCTCTTTCGCTCCAGTTTATCAGATTATACTGAGTATTATCAGTAATATCCACAATATCTGACCCTTCTATGAGCTTTATACAGAAATACTTCAGAAAGGTGATTTAACAGATATCAATATCAGTTATTATAGTACTGAGTAATTAGAAATATGTACTTCAAGGAAAATAATTGTGTAATTGTTATTTTGAAAGCCAATCTGTAAAAATGAATTTAGATGAGCATAAACAGACCTTTCAATGATTGCAGCATAGTTTTTTAGAGAAATAATATATAGGGACAGGACTAAATTTACACAAGCTCCTGTAGTAATTGGTTATTTTATATATGGCACTTTTACTTCTGTCCAAATCAGCCATGGCAGTGTTTTTTCTCGCCCAAGAGGAAATTACAGGCTGAATTACCTGCTGTTTCCCACCAAACTCAACAGAGTTCAGACGATTTTAGTTCTGTCTGGATAGACCTGCTCATGATTTCCCTGCCAGATGTCACCATATGTCAGAGCACTGTCACTCCACATGGTGTCTTCTAGTGCATGTGTCCATTTTAAACACTAAACAAATCACAAAATGTTATCTGTACTGAAAGTGTCTCTCCTTTGACCCGAGACAGCATCAGAAAGCAAGACCCTGCAGGCTGATTAAAGAGAAAAGTTTGACGGCAGGTACAGGTATACAGTAAACCCCCAGTTTTACGTGGGTCAGGAATCACGGATTCAGTCACACACTGATATTTTCTACACAGTTGTTGATTGCGTCATCACTGTTACGGACGCATGAATAAAAATTCCGCCTGATATTTTGCCATATGCATATTTTCAGTACCTAAATATTCGGTGCATCCCTAGTCTTTATGTGCACCAACATCGGCCAATACCTTCTTGTTTCAGCACACTTAGTCATCTTTGACTGTAAAGCACTGAATAAAAAAAATTCTGCCATTTCCTGAATGCAACACGATTTATCAGATGTTTGATAAAATAATCATCGTAACATACTGTGTCTTTGTTAAAATGCCTTTAAAAACTACGTTTTTGTCATGTAACCCATCTCTGAGGACCACCTATTAGAAACGAGTCTATCCTGTCGTGTTATTGCTATGTCATGTGAGGGTTTAATCATTAAGGAGCTGTTTAAAAAATAGTTACCTTCCTATCCAAATAAGGCTTATGTAGAAAAAAAGAGAGCTTTGAAAAATGACTATTATTAATCAAAAATGTAAATTTTCAATGAATGATTTGTCTATAATCACATAATCTCGACAGATCTGAGTCGTAAGTGGGATGTTAATAGTTTTAGAATTTGAGGTGTGTCAAATTTAGAGATGGATAAAGAGTCTCAGCTCACAGGTACATTAAAAGAAACTCCCGGTGGAGTTTCCTTTTAGGGTTGATAGAAATGTGTCAAGCTGTTGGTCTCCATATGTGTGTGTGCTGAGCGTGGGAAATATGTTGCCTTTAGATGTGCCAGCGCAGGAAATCTCAGCAATCGATTCAAAAGAGCTCCAGCTTGGACTCCCAACATCAGAAATACGATCAGAAAACTGTTTTTTTCTACGTTTTAGACTGTACCATCTTATTCAGGTCTGCTAACTTAACCAGTCCTTAAATTCACAGTTAGCATGCCAGTCTATACCAGGCGCCTGGCTTGGAGTTGCATGCTGGCTCATTTAACAATCCTCATTTGCTGCACCACAGATGGAAGCCGATGAGGCATGTGGACACAAAAAAGTGTAACTCTATGCCAATCTCCCGACGCCTCTCTTTAGGGGCTCTGTGCTCAGACCTCATGTGCCAGCTCCCATTATCCCACAGAGGGCATACTGTCCCCAGAAACTCTAGACAGACTCAATGAGCATTCTGTGCCCTCGATGAGAGGATGAGGAAAGAAAGACAAGGCCAACACCCAAATATTTGCTTTCAGAGTGCTGGAAAGGCGGCTTGAGAACAGGGCGGCATAAACCGCCACAGACAAATCAAACCTGCAGTATTTTGTATTTTTTTCAATTACGAAGCGGATGAAGAAATGCATTCCTGAAAGCACAGCTGCTGAAAAAGTATTTCTAATAACAAGCAGCACCACTCCTCAAGTGAACCAGTGACTTTCACTCTGCACTGTGCATCGTAAGAAACCACTGAAATGTACTCAGCCTGACACATACTGAGGTGTGTACCGCAATGTTCTAAGCAATGCCACGACCGATTTAAAATGAGTCTTACTTCTACAGACAAAAAGAAAAAGCATGTAAAGTTTTCAAAAATTAACACACAAATGAATTGGGGTTGCACTTGGGCTGCACAATACATAGTCATAATAATTATCATTATTGCGATACATTATTACTGCAAAACTGTCACGGTTCGGTCAGCGGCCGTTGTGGTCCGCTGCTTTTCTGTTTTTGATTCACTTTTCTGTTCTGTGTTTTGAG
>JBBPDC010185676.1:0-15451 GCA_037974485.1 Hemigrammopetersius urotaenia | reverse complement strand
TCTTTAAGTCCATCTCATGAAAAATCGGAGCAGAAACAAAGGTGTTGCGTTTATATTTTTGTTGAGTGTATATAAACCAGTGACAGCTGAAGTGAATGTCTTGTGAACACTGTGAACACTGAATATCTTGTTTCAGTGGCGTCTGTCAAGAGTCGGATATTTTAGGCTCAAAGTGAACTGTCAGTTCTTGAAGCTGATGTGTGGACGCAGTAAAAAAAAACAAAGCATAAGGAACTCATGATGGCTAGATGACTAGATCAGAACATTTTCAAAACAGCAGGTTTTCTTGGGTATTCCTGATCTGCAGTGGCTATTACCAACCAAAAGTAATCCAAAGAGGGACAACTGGTGAACCAGCAACAGTGTCATGGGTACCCAAAGCTTATTGGTGCACACTTGCCCTTCTGGTCCAATGCCACAGGTGAGCTGTAGCACTAACTGCAGAAAACGTTAATGCTGTCTATGAAAGAAATGATTTCTCTGAGCTGCATCATGTCACAGTCTTCTGGGTAGTCACAGACCAGTCAGAACACCCATGCAGACCTCTATCAATTGCCAGAAGCACCTACAATAGGGATGTGAGCATCAGAACTGGACCCTGGAGCAACAGAAGAAGATGACCTGGCTTAAGGAATCACATTTTCTTTTACATAATCTGAAAGGCTAGGTGTGTGTGTGTCACCCGGGGAAGAGGAGCACCATGGCAAGAAGAGGCAGTGTGATGCACTGAGCACTAGGTTCTAGCATTTATGTGGATGCTACTTTGATACATATCACATATGTGAACATTGTTGCAGACCAAGTACATGGCAATAGAATTCCTTTCAGCAGGGTATGCCCATTGGCACCGGAACCACTTTTCCCATCCTAGACAACAGTCCAAGGGGTTTCAACACTTTTGCGAAGCTCTTTCTGTCATTAAACATCAAAAAAAGCAAATAAATTAAAAGGCGAATATAAGGAACGCAAGGTGAAACACACAGACGGAGAGAATTTCTCCTGCCACAACTTTTTCAGTGATGGGTTGAGAAGGACAGGGAGACTTTGTCCACTTGGTGTGGTTTCTATGGCAACAGGCATGGAGGTGGCACTGTTGGTGTAAAATAATGAGTTGAGTTCCTCATCACAGTATCAGCTGTCTAAATGGCCTCTCACCAATGACAACAAAACCAGTAGAGCTTGAAGCAGAGTAGCAGATTATGCCTGCACTAACATTATTGCTGGGGTTTTTTTGTTGTTTTTTTTTAAAAGCATAATTATAATTATGCAGCCCACTTTTAGCAAAACACGTCAAAAAGGGTTAGAGCAGTGATTCCCAAATGTTTTGCAGCACAACTGACTTCATTATACTGAGTTCAATGCAATATTCTGTCATTATCATATAATGATAATCATTTATGTTGCTATTTGCATCTTTTTGTTTTCAAAGGCAAGGTTTTCCCCAATCTGTTCTGACACATCAAGTTTAAAAAACATCCATGGCCTTATTAAATCCTACAATTCAACCCACCATTCAAGCACACTTTAGACTTTTTATGGCTTCAGGAAATGAGTGATGAATTCACAGATAAGACCCTGTGGAGGAGGGAGCAAAGAAGTGTGTGTGTGAGATGGGGGAGAGAGAGAAAACAGAAAGAGAGCGATGGCAAGGAAAGAGAGAGAGAGTAAGAGAGCTTGGCCATATGCATGGTTTGACAAGTCTGAACCTTCAGACTCACTGACATTTCCCATAGGGCCTTGCTCCTGTGACATCACACTGTCAAGCTAAAAATACATCCATCTCTAATGTCCAAAACGCATTAGAGAAGGTTAAAAACTGAATGGGCCTAGCCTTTAGTTTCAGGGTAATGTCTCTTCCTCAGTCTGTGACATCACACACACACACACACACACACACACACACACACACACACACAAAGTTTCTTATCTGTGTCGAACTGGTCACTTTTGTGCCTACAGTGAAAAAATAAGAACAGTGATTTATACCAATAAACCATAATGTTTATTCCAACAACATTTATTAATTAATCATGTAACAAGAACCACCTGGACACAAGAAAACCACTTGTCAGTGAGGATAATTGGGAAAAAGAATCCCATTTTCTAGTGAGTATAAGGAAAGGACTATAAGGAGTATAAGGAAAAGAGCAACTGAAAAGGTCATTTGGTCTAATGAGTCCAGATTCACACTATTCCAGAGTGATGGGTGCATCAAGGTGAGAAGCACAGGAAATGATGCAGCTCTATGCCCACTGTACAACCATTTGGAGACAATGGGCTGTGTTGTGATATTGCTTCAGCTGGTCAGGACTAGACTCATATATCAGCATCATGTATCAATAAAGTGCAGTAAGATGAATGCCTAAATGTACTGAATGACCACATCACCCCATTAATGAATTTTTTTCTTCCCTGATAGCACAGGCAACAATGCTAAGATTCACTGGTCTCAAACTGTGAAAGAGTGGTTCAGGGAACATAAAGAACATTATTTTACATGAACTGGTCTCCACAGGGTCTTTATCTTGACTCCACTGAAAATCTTTTGGATGTAATGAAGAAGGCTTTCCAGAGTAGTTTGATTAAATATTGTTACAGTGCATAAGGTTGTTGACATAATGCCTTGGCATATGTGCAGCATAATTAGACTTAAAAGTGCTAAACTAAATATTGGAGTAGTTTTTGGCGAGCCAGCGTGTATGTAGATCTGTAACGTACTTAAACCAGCATGTGCAGAACTGATGAGTTGTGGGACAGCTTGCTCACTACGTGAGATTTCCTTTTGGATGTCCTCTCAATAATTATCCCATTTAAGTGCGCGCTCATGTGCGCCTTAGAGTGAAGGGTGCAATTAACCCTTAGAGCACCAAGCCATTGCTGAGCATATTTAGCTCCGTTCACAGTGGACGTGTTACTCAGCGCAATGCCAGTGTTTGTTGTCAACAGAATCGGTAGAATCTAATCTATATGTGGAATGCAGTATAACACACTTTCTTTATTATCGAAACAAATAAACTAATCATTCAGAGCTTTTATTTATACCAAGAAACACTCATAGTTTGTAGTTGAACTAGTTACCTTATTAGGTTTGTTTTTGACTTGATGTAGAAAACTAAAAGTGGTTCAAGTGTAGACATCCTGAAGCCTATTTGATGCCATACTGCATTTGAACAATTATTTTCTGATGTTAGATTAATTCTTTTCTTCTATTCTGTCACATAATTTCCATTAGATTTCAAAAGCTAGTGCAAGTAAATGCAAGTAAAAACCAATGACCAAAAATGTCTCTGTGGGCCAAAATCCTAAAAACAACATACTTTTAGAAATAAAAGAAGCAGGTAAGAAGGCTTAAAACATTTTTAAGTTTATATTATATTTTGTTGTGAAAATTATTTTAAAAATGCAATTTAAAGAGAAAAATAACTGGAAAAAACTGCATGCGGTGAAAACTGAGCTTTAAATAAGTGAGAGTCTGGGTCTGAGTCTGAGTCTGAGACCTACAGTAAATCAAGTTTTCTTTTAGGGACAACCTTGGCATGCGACCACACTTTGGACAGCACTGATGTACACTATATAAGTGGTGTAGCTGGTGTCTCTGCAGGACTCTACCTGTAGCTTCCAATATATGTGGCTTTAAGATTCAAAGTAAAGTAAAGTAATGGCCACTCACGAACAAACCACAGCACGCAATGTGAACAATGTGAAATTCTTTTTCTGCTTTTCACCCGTTCACCAAGTGAAGCTGAGGGTTGCCACATGGGGATCAGTGTGTGGGGATGGTACTTTGTTCAAAGGAACCTTAGTGATGACACTAGCAGTGCTGGGATCCCGGTGTGTGTGTGCGTGAACACCAATCTGAATTAGTCCGGTGAATAAAGCCAGTTTCAGTACCATGTAAACCAACTTCAACTACTGGGTTCTCGACATGTCCTTACCTGTCATATCAAGGAATTCTTACCTAAGCACTCGTTCAAGGTCCTTGCTCCTCATGAGATGCTGCACAATAGTTCTGCTGCTACGACTTACCTCTTTAGAAAAACTTCTTCACGCACTTTGTCCACGTAAAAATGATTGTACAAGGCTCTAAATATAACATTTAAAAATTGTTCTATATCGAACCATATGTAATATATATAAAAACTTTAAGTAGGGTTTAAAGGATTTACTTTAAAATGTACCAAAAAAACACTATGGACACTAAAAATGACAAGGGGCTTTAAAATAAGTGGGCACCCAATCTTCAGACTAAATTCACACTGATTGGAAGTAGACATGTGTGAGGTCTTGGGTACTTCAGTGAGCATTAGAATGAATGAACCTTAGAATGACTGTCCTAAAATCTGTACGGTGTCTGGAATGCCTCACAGGAAGCTGTCGAAAGTGCACTAGTCCAGAACGAATGACCTGCAAATTAGGCCCATGGGTAATTTGAGGAGGAGAAGACTAGGTGGAGATGAAAGCAGAATCAGTGACAGGAGACAATGAAACAGGTTTTGGAGATGAATAATGGATGTGATAGTAAAGAACGGTGGCATTGCTATACTGTGCCTGGTTGAGGTCTGAAAAGGTGGAGTGGAGCAGTGCATCTAAATCAGTCTCACTGAGATTAATAATGAATGGTGAAGGTCAATATGTGCCAAAGTGTAGAATGGTCAATCTGGCAGTCACACTCAGAAAGACATAAATCTGTGAACAAAAACGAAATGTTGGGTAATGAAATAGTCAAATAGTATCAAAAGTCATTAAACACAAAGTAATGGTTGACAGAAATTCATTCAAAATTGATCATTTTTTGTTAGAAAAAAAGTAAAGAAGCTGAGGATTGAGAAACTCTGTGAATACCAGTGACCAAGACATCTTCTACCACACTGAAGCTATGGTCACACTATTTTCTCAACTGAAGTGGAGTCAAAATCATGCTCAGGTTTTAAAGGTAACATATAGTTCATTTTGGAACGCTGAGCACAAAGCAACATTATGGCTATATTCCAAACCACTTGAAAATAAGAATACAACAAAGATTTCTTTGTTTGATGCCATTAAAAACCCTTTTTGGCTCCCAAAGAACCTTTGAATGGAAGATTCCAGATTCCACATGGCACTATTTTTTTGTAAATGAGATGTGAGAGTAAAATCTGTATTGTGAAGGGTTACTATTACAGGGACTCTTTCAGTTTGTGTTATAAAAAAATCAGCACTGTCACTCTGTGCAAGAATCTATATGGGATTTCAGTATAAATAATACTAAAGTATTCTTCTCTCACTACTAAATTATACTGGCAGTTAATCTAGGATGTAAGGCAGCTGCAGTCCATCTCCTAAAAGATGTAAAAAGGGTAAATCTATTTGCATCATTTTAACTTGTTCCTTCTTAATGTATTGTTTATATATATATTACTGTATATATTACTAGTAGTAGTAGTAACATGGTTTATTTGAGTTGAAGATGCTCATTTAAACTGCTGGTAACCACAAAGAGTTATATTTTAATTACAGTGTGTGCAGTTTTACACTTGTTGAGTACTGTTGCACTGTTATTCCATTCTGTGTTATTTTATTTGAAAAGGAGAAACCACACAGCCTCCTCTCCTGCTTTCGATTCGTTAATTCTTCCAAAGATTCCTGGATGAACTGATGAAGATTTTTGCAGAAACGATTTGCATAGTGTGATTTGAGGTCTGCGTGGGATGATATAGGCTGCACAAGGCAAACTACTGTACTTTAGCTTCAATGTTTAAGTGCAAAACTAAAGAACTTCAGATTCATGACTTCATGTCTCATCAGCCACATTTGAGGTGAAGGGGCAGTGAAACGTTATCTCAGAGATTTATTTAACATTAACACGTTTCTTTAATGATGCTGGTAACATTTTACTGTATAGTTTCCTTACAAATATATTATGAGTAATTAGAGTCGGTTTAAGTGACATATTGTTGCTTACAGAACAGAACCTTGCATTGCTCCCTTTTTAAACTTTAAAAAAAACCTTCTTCACTTTAAATAAAAGTGTTATTAATGAATTAAATACAGTTCAATGTTGTTGTTTTAATCCTGTATTCTGTAGGCCTGTCCAAACATATTATAGTAGCCATAAAATATTATAATGCAATAACATACCTATTTTCCAAAGCTTGACCTCTTTAACATAATAGAATACGAGTGTAGGTGTGGATTATAAAAGTTATTGGTGGAAAATTACTGTTGGTGTTTTTCTCTCTGGCTCGAGTGCATCCTTTCACTCTTTGTTAACATGTTTACAACGTCTCAGCCAATCGACAGCAGTCCAACAGAGAGCGAGCGAGTGAAAGAGAAAAGGCTTTAGAAAAGGAGTGTGAATGAGTGCCGACTCTGTGAAGGTCAACCCACAGAGCCCCACTGGACTGTATTGTGGAGTGATTGTAAAGAAAGTCAGAGAGAGAGAGAGAGACAGAGAGAGAGGGCTGGAAAGAAATTAACTGGGATGCTGTTTCTTTCATCTTTTATCTGACAATTCAGCTACACATTTAGAAGTCAACAGTACCATTTTGCTGGTGCTGCCCAGTTTGTCTTTTGTTTGTTTCTTTTTAAAGCTACACCAGTTTTCTGTTAACGTGTACTAAACATGTGAAAACTTGGAAAAGCATCAATATTGGATTATGGAACAGTGTTAAGTGTGATATGTGTGTGATTTGTGTGTGCATGCTAAAACAATCCAAATAATGAAGTAAAATGTAGTACTGTTGGAATTAGGTTTAAGTCTGTCTGTACTCCATCATTACACAAGTCACTTGTGTGAGTGGAGTGTGTGTGTGTGTGTTTGGGGGGGAAGTGCTGTAAAGGTTCTCCCCATTAGCCAGTCTAGATTATCATATATTAATGCTCCACCCACACACTCAGCAGAGGAAATGCTAGCTTTATTTTCATCACAGCGGAGACCCAGGGCATTGGGGATACAATAATTATTCCAATATATTCTGACAAACCTTCCTACAGCTCTGTTTACCCTCTTTTCCAAAGTTTTAGTCACACTGGTCCAGCATTTTGCCATTTAAATAATCTTTTTGACTTTGCAGGTCTATGTCTAATTTGGGTAATGTTCATACAACTCACATTTGCTTTATTTCTATACATCCGTGGCTTAAAAATGTATATCAGCTTCACAGCGCTAGAACATTTGATCCATTCGTTTTATATAACTGAACAACAGCCTCAAGGAACAGAGCAGCCGAAGTGAGTAGATTTATGCAACTTGTGCACCCCTAGAGGTGAGAATAAATATTGAGTGGTGATAAAGCATGCGGGCCTTCCAGACACACTGTATTACATTCTTTGCTTTTTTTCACACCTTAAATCAGGTTTCAAATTGGAAACGTTCAGTCAAGTTAATGGGCTCAAAAGACACAGGTATCAGAATTATGATTATGTTTATCTTCACTTTTAGTTTATGTGCTGGGGAAAAATGACTCATATTATACAGTGTGTCGACTGAAAAGAAATAGTCAGACTTGTTTTAATATCAAGGGTTTTCAACCAGTTTTGTGTTCTCAGCTGTTCCAGACTTTCCCAAGTCAGGATGCCATTCTGTCACACTCTTTCAAATACAGTACAGCCTGAAGTTTTTAAGCAGAAAGCAGAAAGTTATGAATATTACTTTAAACCTTTAACAAAGAGCTTTCAAGCTTATGAATCATCAGATAAACGTCTCTTCACTAAATAACACACATGATTTTTTTATACTTCACTTGACGTGATGTAATGGCATGTAATGACACCTCTTTGTCTCACGATTTATTGTTTACATTTACATTTATAGCATTAACAGATGCTTTAAAAGTGACTTCCATTCCCTACCCACAGGGGACAGTCTCCCTGGAGCAACTTGGGGTAAAGGGTCTTGCTCAGGGACCCAGCAGTGCTATGCTGAAGAAAGGACTCGGACCTATGAACTCCTGGTCCAGGCAAGTGTCTTACCCACTAGACCACTTGTTTGTTTGTTTGCTTTTTCAAAAAATATGTCAATACATAATGTTCCATTTTGAAAGAATATAGAGGTGTTTGTCTGTGCTGGAGCTGTGGAAGATGTTTTGGTGTTTGGAGTAAAGCTGCGAGCAGAAACATCAAACTGTGAGTGAGTCGAGTGATTCTGCCTCCTGTCGCTCATTCTTAATGATATCACACTGTCATGTCCACTTTTCCCCTGACATCTCCTGACAGGAGTTCACATTTGACAGAAACAAACACACACACAAACACACACACACACACACACACACACACACACACAGATGAACACACTCAGTAAATTCCCATTTCCAAATCACCTCAGACAACTGTGTGAGGTGAATGTGATATTGATTATGTTCGATTCGAGAATTTTTATTAGGTTTAGGTGTTTATTCTCCTTTGAGGCACATATGCAACACATGTTTACACAGACAAACAATGCCAATCAAAATTTGAGGACACGTTCCTTCTGAAAAATTCTAGTCCATCCATCCATTATCCAAACAGCTTGCCCTTAACCAGGGTCTCAGTAGCCTATTCCACTGGGCAAAAGAGAAAGAAACATCCTGGTCAGGTCCCAGTCTGTGCCATGGCAGACACACAATTTAACTTTGGTAGCCTGCCTGTTGCAAAAAAAATTGCGCGAATATTTGCAGTTTCTGCGTTATTGTGGAGAGTTCGGTTCTCAGAAAAAATCTGTGTGACTGAATCTGCATCTCCTGATCTGCATAAAATTATGGGATTACTGTATTTTTTTTTCATGTTTCATTTTTACTATGTACTGTGTATATGGTAGAAATGACAATAAAATCTACATGACTTGACTTGAATTGACTATTCCTAAAGCAGCATTTTTCTCAGTTGTTCCACCACTTTTTTAGGTTTTTGCACAGACAATAGAGACAATATAATCATCTCTTTAGCAGAGCCAAGAGTTTTGTTAAGTGCTTTCAATGGGCAACACTATTCTAGAGTAATTATGTAATAACAATTGGCTTCACAATGAGTTAACACTGAATTATATTTACACATAGGTAACCTTGGATGAGGCTGAGATGAATGTTCCTGTCCAAATAATGCTCTCAACACTGAACACTGAACTTTGCAGTGTGCAGAGATTGCTCATTTTTTAATCAACTGTATGTTATGGTTGCCTGCTGAGTCAATAAGGGTGACACACTTGCTGGTAATAACTTTAATCAGAGACTGGAGGGAAAACACATAAAGGAAAGGCTAGAATCGCACTGGCTCAAAATCACACTTCATCAAACAGTCACCAGCTTTACTGGTAAAGCAAGTGTGCATCCTGTACCTCTCAGGTGGAGAGCCAGGTACTGGCCAGGTACCGGCACCATTTTCTTTACCAGGTCTTTATACCAGTCCAGCATACTTTGAGTGCCACTTGATAACGTCTTCTAGACAAGTGGGCGGATAAACAGCAGGCACAAAGAATACTTACCAGCCAATTGTCATGATGGGGAACAGACAATAACTTCTTGGTCAAGCTGGACATGAATGATGTGAAGTGACCATTTGTCACTTGCCATGCGCGTGCGTCCACCTACACACGTCTTTTGTGGTGGGTAGGATACCTGTCTCTGGACCAAGAGGTCATGGGTTCGAATTCTACCTGCCGCATACCAACACAGGGTCCCTGAGCAAGACCCTTAACCCCAAGTTGCTCCAGGGAGACTGACCCCTGTAGTTAGGGAATGGAAGTCGCTTTGGTTAAAAGCATCTTCCAAGTTGCCAGAGTCTGGTTGAGTGCTTTCCCAGTTCTATCTAGCCCTGTGACTGTGCGTCTCTAAAAGCTCCACGCTGATCAGAGGTCTGTATGTGTTAATCTTAGTATGTACAGTGCTTCAATTATGTATTACATCTCTCATTTGTAAATTCTAGACAGATCAGTTATCATCCTGATACTTGGTCTCTCTTTTATCCATGAATATGAGGGAAAAGCTTGTTGTTAGAAGAATATTGTTTTAATACTTGATATCAAAGTGTGGGTGATGAGACTCATGTTTATATTCTGAGGTTGTTGAAGAGTTTCACATAAAACTAAATTTAATGGAGTTAACTAAAGTCAGTGAATTAACTCAAATTAATGGACACAGTACACAATTATGATGGTTCTACTAAGAGGAAAATTTAGTTCTGCATGTTTATTTAAATATAATTATAGTAATTTGTGTTGAAGGTTAGAATACTTTACATACTGTTTAAGAGGGAATTCTGAGTAAAATATACCCTTTATGTTGATAATTAATACATTTGTAATTACTACTAATAATAATGTGTGCATCCTCCCCACAAAGAAATGAAACCTTCACCACTGTCAGTGAGATTTCCATTTTCTCTTCATTTTCTCTCTCTCTCTGCTTCTCTACAGAGTCCTGGGACATTACAGGATATTACAGAACATTCGAATTCGAAGCGATGTACCAGGAGACATTCGAAGATGAATCTCTCCTACCACAAAGGAGATTTAGGCACAATATGAAATACAGAAATATATACCTTATGAATGAGTAATATTCAGACCGAAAGTTACACAGGATTTTTACAGAGAAACAGCAGTTCGTAATCTTTGTGAAATGAGATGGTTAGCCAAGGAGAATGCTAGAAAATGTTGGCACGGTTCTGCAAGATGCTCTGTAATTCATTCTGCATCTTCAAACTGTAATTGCCAAAAGCTGTGTTGAAATGAAGTACTAAAGTCATTGTGTCTGAATACTTCTCTGTATTTATTGACTGACTGAGGGTCAGTGCTACATGCTCACAAAGTTTACATACAGCTCAGTAGACGTTTAGTCAGACAAATTAAAAATCTACAAAGAATCTACAGTGAAAGTGGAAGCTTAAAGTCATGACACAGAGGCATGGCATAAAGCACATAAGTACATGATGTCATCACTGAAGGCAGTTTTGAATGAATCTGTCAGAAATGTCTGCATGTCCTAGTCACACCTTGGCATGGCATTTTCAAACTGGGCTCCATATGGTAGAGTTCTCATGCTGTGAAAGATCTGTCTCAAGACATGCATGGAGATTGATTCTGCTGTAAAACCCGAACTGAAATGGCTTGACACCTGTCTCCAGTGCAGTGTTAATTCTGTTTCATTTAGACTGACGCAGAGAGAAAAGAGTGTTCGATCACGCATCCTTTCTTTCTGTACCTTATTGAATGTGGTCTCTTGTAGTTTGAGTCCATTTATTCCATATCCATCACACACACACACACACACACACACACACACTGCAGACAGAATCTCTCTCTCTCTTTCTCTATCACACACACACACACACACACACACACACACACACACACACATACACACACAGGTATTGAAATCCAACTGGGACCAGCGTGATTACAGGATTTATTGCCTCCCTCTATTCTCCTCCTTTCATCCTTTGGGAGATCAGACACCTGTCATGCACTGAATGGCCATTATTAATTTCTCATTCCTCCGTTCTTCTAGCTGAAAGTCCTTTTCTGTCACTTTTAGTCATTGTTTCACTGGTCTCTTTCAAATGATCTACAGCGACAGTTTTTTTCATCCTAGTGTCATTTCTGATTCCCCTGATGTCACCTGACAGACACCATTCTGGAAGTACTCCATGTTAAATTTCTAAATGCATTATTAAAAAAATGGTTCCATGCTGAATTCCATGATTAAACATCAGTGGGGTTTTGTAGAACACTTTCAGGAATTCTTTAGAAAAGTTATATGTAAATAAAGTGGAACATGTTGTTAGTGTTTTTCTATTATTCAGTGTTCTTCTTGCATCGGGAGGCACTTAAGTAAGCAAATATACCACAGTACAATAAAAAAAAACGAAATTCAACATTACACACTAACAGTTGTAACCTTTGTATAACAGACATCTCAAAGCAAATAACCTCATATTCTTTTATACTATACTATGTATTTGTGACGTCTGGTCAGTCTCTGTCTCACTCGGTAAGGAGCCAATCACCTGAATTTTATGAGACACTTTTTGTGTTTAGTGTGTGTGGTCGTTAGGTGCTTAAGCAACTCGGGTGTAGAGGAACTGCAGGAATGCAGACTC
Source organism: Hemigrammopetersius urotaenia (assembly GCA_037974485.1). Classification (NCBI taxonomy): domain Eukaryota; kingdom Metazoa; phylum Chordata; class Actinopteri; order Characiformes; family Alestidae; genus Hemigrammopetersius; species Hemigrammopetersius urotaenia. The sequence goes on along the minus strand of JBBPDC010185676.1, from coordinate 3,394 downwards.
TGGGTTGCTAGGCACCTAAGGACATGTCCGCCTGTCCTGAGTAAGTAATCAATGATTGTCCTCATCGTGTGATTGGTGGAGAGAGTGGGTGTGTGTTTAAAGCAGGCTGAGCCAGAGATTCGTTGTGTGCTCACCCAGTTTCATGGGTAAGGTGCTGAAGCACACTTTGTAAAGAAACTGTTTTGCTAGTGCATTCTGTGAGCCCGACTGAAAGAGGAAACTATCTGGCTCTTCTGCAAAGAGACTGGAAACAAGGAGAGGATAGAGGGAGTGCTGATAAGTGTCAGCTGAACGTGGGGTTCTATCTCTCTCCTCCTCTCTTTCTGTAATCATTATAGACGTGATTCCAAGAGCTCCAGCCTCACAGGGAGTGGAATATCCATTCAGGCGACATGGAAAGTGCTCAGAGCTGAGAGGCTACAGAACTGTGTATTTTGAGTTAACCGTAAGGGTCTCCTTGGAGTGAAGGTCCTCCAAGGATTCTGTGTTAGAGTTCGTTCTTGTGTATTTGGAGTAAAGGTCCTCTGAGATTTCCTAGTTCTCAGCCTTTGTGAGTTTTGTGTTTGAATGTTGCAAGCCTGTCGTGAGATCTGTTGAAGAATGTATTAAAGATCACCATGCTGCCTGCTGCTGTGTCTTTTCCCCAAGCCCACGTGACAGTCTAACACATTTAAAAGGTTATTTATTAAATTTAGCATTAAGTTTAATTATTGAGTGTACATATGGTAATTGAAATGACCCAAAATATTTAAAAACCTTTTACATTACCTTACATTAAAGTGAAGAACGCATTGTCCTTCTTTGAAAAGTAAGCATTTTGGAGATTTTGTTCTAAAAGTGACTGTCATGGCCTTCCTACGCCCTGCCTCCGGCTGTCCTTGTTCTGAGCCTGGGCTTGCTCTGTCTTGGTTTCTCCTGTAACCCCGATTTGTTGCACCTGCACCTTGTTTACTTTTCTCTATTTAACCCAGCTTGACCTGGCTCGTATTGTTGTTTAATGTCATTTCCTCAAGTTTTTGCGTGCATTTCTGCCTCTTTCCATTCTCTTTCCACAGGCCTGAGTGTTCCTACATTTTATGCATTGCTTATGCTACCCTCTCTTGGAGGATCCTTTATGTATTCTGCATCCAAGAGGACATTGTTTGTTCTGCCTACAGAATTTTGAAAAGGGGGCTTTGCCCCTCTGAAATCTGTACTGAACAAGCACAAGCCAGAGCTTTTGTTTGTGTTCCCGGTATCCTTGTACCCTTATCGACCCTTGGATTAAGGCCTCTTACGCCTGAACATGCATGCCTCTTTCCCCATCTCCAGTGGCAAGCATGATAGATGAGATCAGATCAGATCGCTCCTGGCACAGTGGGAACTCCTCTTTCCCTGGGCGAGATCAGTAATGGGCTGTAGCTGCCTGGAGAGGTGTGGGATCGGTATCATCCAACTTTGCTGAGTTTATCCTTCGCTTCAGGACAGTCTTTGACCACCTGGTCCTGGGGCATTCCAGCAGAAACCGGCCCATGTGCCTGGGGAGTCTATTGGGCACGAAAGCCTTCATCACCTACTGTATTCTGGCAGTGGATAGCTGTTGAATAAGTTAGACTGCCATGGCGCTGTCTGGATAGCATAATTAACATGGCAATTAACCCGCATCAGCACCTACAGCACCGTATCAGAGGCATTACCTAACCCCGTCTGGCTTGCCAGAACCGATATCTCACCTACAATTTCCCAGGTCAGCTGACTATTCCACTCCAGGGCCCCACATTTGAGAGTCTGCTCCGTAGTTCATACAAGGAGTTCTCAGATGTCAATGAGATGAGAGCAGACACAGGGTCCGTCTGGGGCATGTCGGCTTCATAATGGCAAGAGAGAGCATCAGCTTTAGTGTTCTTCGACTGCGCCTGTCTCAGGTTCATCTGCTTCACCTGCTGAATCATAAGCAGGTTCTGATGGTCCTTGCTGGTTTCCTGAAGGGCCATGACGGCAGAGCTCTGGAAGCGGAGGTCAGTCTTGAAATCCTGAGCGATCTCACGCACCAGACGCTGGAAGGGCAGCTTGCGGCTCAGCAGCTCTGTGGATTTTTGGTAATGGCGGATCTCTCTCTCTGAGCCACGGTAATGGGCCTGTAACAGTGAGGTTTGTTCATGCCACTGGTGGCCAGAGCGCTCTTGCGAGCAGCATTCGTGGCCAGCTGCTTCCTGGGCACCTTACCACCGGTGGATTTGCAGGCAATCTGCTTTGTTCTTGCCATACTAGCGAAGTGAGCTGGTGTTTTGCCATAAGAAAATAGCAAAAATAATAGTAAAATATATAGATTATACAATCCTATATATTGATCTGATGAATATTTACATTAAATTATAAATAAAAACATGCCAGATGGAGCGGCATCAGTCTCGCCTGTCTGTGCACCTGGGAGAGAGGCGTCCTGCGTCTCTCAAGCAAGTGAAGTGGTTGTTGTCTTTTTTGTGTATTTGTGCTTAGCCAGCTTGATCATCTAGGTGCATTCAGGGTTCTGAAGGCCTGAGGTATGTAACTGTTACACACTCTTGCAGAACCAGCGCAGAAGCTTTGAGTGTTGCCGGTGTTTTGACCATCCCCTTGACTTTTTTGGGCATATACATACTTTGCTTTCTTGATTGGCCTAGCCCTTGGCTCATGCAGCTTTGTGGATAGCCTTGCTTCCAGATCTAAAGGCAACATCTCAGGCTTTCCGCAACCTCCAGACCTTTGCGGACAGCCAAGGTTCCTGGTTGGCTCTTGTAGTCACCCTCTTGGAGACAGTAGCATTCTCAGTTCAATTTGCTAATATGGCTTGCCACAGTTGCTGTGCACTGTTCCAGATTGATGCAGCCCTCATGAGAAGCAGCCTTTCTAAACACTAACCACTTTGTGCACTCAAAACAGTTCTGAAGTGCGGAAATGGCACCCCCAGGTCACACTCCGATGTGTCTCTGGTTTGGTGTAGTGTGTTTAGACCGAGATCTGTAGGGTGAGATCATGTTCACGGAGATGTGGTCAGGAGTGGGGGCAGGTTCTGCAATGCTGGTGTAATCATTGTCTAAAAAGTTGTCTCTCTCCTGGCCGCAAAGATCATGTGTTGGTAGAATCTAGGTAAAACTGACATCACTTTTGCGTCACCAGCAATGAGGAGTTTGCATGTTGTTTACAGCTTCATACAGTTCCACTCCTGTGGCAGTAGAAAGGTTGACATTTCTCTGCTATAAACTCACCATGCCAGACCAGTGTCTAGAGAATAGTGTAATATTTGTGCACCACTCATTGCGCACATAAATGCACACACCACTTTGTTTCTTATTGCACTTACATTTACATTTACATTTACGGCATTTAGCTGACGCTCTTATCCAGAGCGACGTACATCAGTGCTTAAGAATTC
>JBBPDC010185657.1:0-15453 GCA_037974485.1 Hemigrammopetersius urotaenia | reverse complement strand
ACACACACACGCACACACACACACACACACACACACACACACACACACACACACACACACACACACACACACACTCTCTATATATACACACTTTACCCACTTCATAAAAACGTCAGAAAACAGCTCACAGAGAAACAGACAGAGGAGAGATAGAGAGAGTGAGAGAGAGAGAGATAGAGAGATAGATTGAGGGAGATGGAGATGAGAGAGACAGAGAGAGACAGGGAGAAGGAAAAAGACTGAATGAGACAGAAAGGGAGTGTGTGTGAGAGAGAAGAAGGAAGAAAGAAGGGAGAGAAGAGAGAAATGGAGAGGGTGAGAGAAAGAGGGTGAATGAGAGAGAGAATATTTTCTGTAATTCTGCTACTCGAATTATGAACAGAGTATAAGCAGATGTTTTTTGAATTCTTTTTTTTTCTTAAATGAAATCTGCTATTTCAGCTGTTTCTGGAACAATGTGCTCAGTGTTGAAATAAAGAGGAAATGTGTGTAATGATGTGGCTTAGACGAGACCTAAACCTTCTAGACAGAATGTACAATTACACTTTATTAACTCTCCAGTAGATTTACTAAAGTCAAGGTGAATCATTCGGATAATTCACTCAGTAACCGATTTTCTCTCACATGGAAAAATCACCAGAAGTCTTTAATAAAGCTTTTATAAAAAATAAATAGGGGCTTTATCATACATTTCTCAAGTATTTCCCTGAGGTCTGTGTGTGATGTATATACTGCATGTATCAAAACATGATTGTTTTCCAGCATCTATCACATAGATCTAAACAGGCTTCATGTTACTGTGACCGTTCATGTTACTGCTATATGTAAATGAGCTTTGCTCTGATTGGCTATATTTTGCCTCATTCTGAAAGTAGTCTGGGCTGAAACACTCCCTATAGCTTGAGTGGACAGAGCTAACTTATTTAGGCCGAATTGGAGGATGTATGTGATGTTTTCTGTGACATCACAAAAACAGGCTGTTTTGCAGCATATAGTTTCCAGTGTGTAACTGCATGACCTGGGAAGAGGAACTGCTTAATATTCACACTCTTTTATTTCAAAGCCACAAACATGTGAGCAGTGAACAAAAATGGAGGACATGGGCCCTTTAAAAGTATTTCTTTAAGCGCAAGTGCAAAATGAATAGTTCATAAACATTTCTCTTTTGTAGCTGTTTTCATTATTTCTGTAATGAATATAAAACTACCACTTTATTTTCAGTAAAGGAATATTAATTTGTGGTATTCGCCTTAACCTCTGCCTTCTCTCTCTCTTCCCACTCTCTCTTTCTCTCTCTCTCTGTCTCTCCCTCTTTCCCTCCCTTTTCTTTGCCTCTCACTCTTCCCTCTCTATCTTTCTCCCATTTGTATTTCTAAATATCTCTTCCTGCATTGCTTTCCACTTTCTTGCCTCTCTTTCTCTCCCACCCCTCTCCCTGCCCCTTTCTCTCTCTTTTTCCTTTCTTTTTTTCTGTCCTGTTTTTCTCTCTCCTTCTCTATTTTCTATTTCTTCACCTCTCTCCCTGCATTTTCCTGTTCTTTTTCTATTTCGTTTTCTCCCAACTCTCTCTTTGCTCTCTCCTTTTCCTCTTATCCTTTCTTTTTCTGGCTTCCTCTCTCTCTCTCACACTCTTTTATCTCACTCAGTACAAAGCTATAAAGTCCAGATGTGTATTTGGTACTTTATGGTCAGGCCTCTGTCGAAAACTGTTAAATTATCGCACCTTAAAAGCAATTACTCAACTCTTAATACTGTGTGTGAGTATGTGTGTGCGTGTGTGTGTGTGTGTGTGTGTGTGTGTGTGTTTGGTTTCATGTCTCCTCCCTCTGGGAGGAAGTCCATGTCTCTCAGTTCAGATCTGCTGCACTGACTTTAACACACTCCTCACACTCCGGCCAGGGGACGGGCAGCGTCCTGCGTCTGCAGCAACACAACGGACAAAACCCTCTCCTCACAGCATCTGGAGCAACAGGGCGGAATGTATGAACTACACACTCCTCACGGCTGCATTCGGTGAGAGGATTTACACTCAACTCTGTGAGGACGGGCGTATACCGCACAGCTCAGCTCAGCTCTGCAGAGCATGTTACAGAACTACTGCCTTATTTATTACCATTAAGATCAACAGCTCAACAAAAAAACTGCAGTTTAAATAATCTGCACATTAGATTATGATAGCTACATTTATATTAAGCCTTAAGATATGAGTATGAGCCTTAAATAAAGTGTACATAATAGTTTTATGTACATAAGAGTCATTTTAACCGTATAATTCAAGTATTTATTCATTTTTTCTTCTGGGTAACAATCCTTAAAGTTAGTAAGACATTAACTTATATATTAGTTTTATACAGCAGTTACTGAATAATTTATACTAGTTACTGGATAATTCGTCTTTATGACTGTATAATAAGCCCTGTAATTCATACCCATAAATACGTTAGTAAAGAATTTACAAAACTTACGTATTGGCAATTACTATATAATTTATAGCAGTAACTGAGTAATTCCTACAAGCAATTATAGTGAAAAGTGAATAATTCAGTGTTTACTAAACAATAAAAAGTACATTCTGAGAAATCCATAGTCGCTGCGATATATTTCCTAGTAGTTACTGTATAATTGATAGCGGTTACTTTATAATTCATTGTAGTTGTTGTATAATTTATAGTGGTTACTATATAATAAATAGTGGATGTTGAATAATTCATAGTGGTTAGTTAAAATGGTTACAGGGTGATAAGTCTTAATAACTGAATGATATTAATTTACTGAATGATATTAATTGATATTAAAGTATTATTCAAAGTCATAATTTCCAGTCCTTAAGAGAACTGAATAAAAGGGGCAGCAAAACTTGCCTATGAATGTATTATGAATTTATTATATTCACAGTTATAAATTATATTTATAGTTGCTAAATAATTCTTAGTGCGTAGCCTTATATTTATAACAGAATAAAAAGCCCAGAGCATTATTCTGCATTTAATAGTCAATATATAATTCATGGTGGATACAGAATAATTTACAGTCCTTGAGACAACTGAATGATAAGCCTGAGGTTTAAGAGGCGGTAAAAGTTGCCTATGAATTTAAGTCATAATTTTACCAAATACATCCCACTGGTGTCTGAATAATAACTCTGGGTAAGGCGTACACTTTAGGAGGGTAACAGTTTCTGCTCAGCTCTGGACATTTCGAAAGGAATACCCTATCCTGGCCTTAAAGGTTCTGTCTGGGTGGACTTTGGGGCGTCATGTCCATCACCCCGTCCTTCGGCTTCACCCAGGAGCAGGTGGCCTGCGTGTGCGAGGTTCTCCAGCAGGGAGGAAATCTGGAGAGACTCGGCCGCTTCCTGTGGTCGCTCCCAGCCTGCGAGCACCTCCACAAGAACGAGTCGGTGCTGAAGGCCAAGGCCGTGGTGGCATTCCACCGCGGGAACTTCAGGGAGCTCTACAAGATCCTGGAGAGCCACCAGTTTTCGGCTCAGAACCACGGCAAGCTGCAGCAGCTGTGGCTGAGGGCCCACTACGCTGAGGCCGAGAGGCTGCGGGGCAGGCCTCTGGGCGCCGTGGGCAAATATCGGGTCAGGAGGAAGTTCCCCCTACCCAGAACCATCTGGGACGGCGAGGAGACCAGCTACTGCTTCAAGGAGAAGTCCAGGAGCGTGCTGAGGGACTGGTACACGCACAACCCGTACCCCTCGCCCCGCGAGAAGAGGGAACTGGCTCAGGCCACCGGCCTCAGCACCACACAGGTCAGCAACTGGTTCAAAAACAGGCGGCAGAGGGACCGGGCGGCCGAGGCCAAAGAGAGGTGAATGAATTCATGACCTTCATCTAAAGCAGTGACCCCAATTTCTTCTGCAGGAAGGGAAGCGCTAAGACTAAAAACAGACGCGTTTAAAGGCACAATAAGTAAAATCACAATTAAAGATTAAAATTGTAAAGACAGCAACAGCAATGCAAGCAATGTAAATAATATAATAGCTCATATAAAAAAGATAAATAACCAAAACAAATACCTCAATCTGTACAGGAATGATCTGGAAGGTTTGTTGATCATAATAAAAGTAATTAAACAAATGATGTAAATGAGAAACTGAATGCCAGTGAAAGTAAATGCAAGCAAATTAAGTGCAAAACTGCAGTGAAATCAGACTCCTCCTCTTCCTCCTCCTCCAAAAAGAGCAATACAGTAAAACAGCACTATTTTTAAAAATGCAACTACAAATTTAGGAGGCATTAAGTATTTTCCATCTAATCTGATGACAAACCGTCTAGACTGTGCCTATGTGACACGTATATATACTATACATAATACATATATGTTACACTATTATTTAAAAATAATCCCATTTGATTTTTACTGAATGTTCCACTTAAAGGCTGAAAATAAATGATGAGGGATAGAAAGCCACGTTCATCAATCACAGAAAAGGTGCAAACAGTTTCTTACATTTGTAAACAGAAGGGGAAATGAGTCAAGAATTAGGAATATTATATTTCTAGGGTTAACACTTTTAATCCCATGAAACTATCAGCTGTTTTTATTTTTGAATCCTGTGCATGAAATGGTAAAACAATTAAAAGTGCGGTTTGTGAATTACGTTTTCTGGGGGTTGATTGCATTAAAATCTTATTATCACATTGTTCTTGGTTCATGTGTTCAAACTGAAAAAACTAAATACCAGCACTTTCATTAGCATTTATTCTTTAATCATATTCACAATTAAACATATTTTCTTTTGTCCATAAAAAGCAGGAATGCTTAAATCAGTAATCAGCCCTAAATTGTGAGTGGACTGAATCTCCAATAATAAGCAATTAAAGTTGACTTTGTTTTATAGGATTTTTACATGTTTTTCTCTGATGCAATTTAATGCCAGTTTCTTTTTTTATATGAGTTTTTAATTTTTTCTGTAATACATGCATTGATTGTTTTGACATTTTTGTCCCATTTATATTTGACGTAGATTTATATAGTACTTGTTTATTTTAGCTTTTTAAAAATATATTGAAATATTGGTGATATTTACATCTTATGTTTTTATCTATTGAAATATCTTTTTATCTAATATTTGTTTTTCACACTTTTTTCTCCCGCATTGTTTCTGTGTTGTTGTGATTGTAGAGAGAATACTGAGGGCAGGCAGAATCGTCTCTCGCCGCTGGATAGAGGAACGAAGTCTCTCATGTCCAGCTCTGAGGAGGACTTATCCCCGTCACAGAGCCCCCGGCACACGAACAATCCTGAGCCCAACTCTCTCAGCTTCCTCCAGGGGGAAATCAGCCACCCGTCGGTCGGCCTGGGGGTCCAGCAGCAGGGTCATCACGTCCAGCTTCAGGACTCCTTACTGGGACCCCTGACGTCCAGTCTGGTGGAGTTGGGCTCCTAGGACATGCCTCTGGAGCTGAGTTTACTGAGTTTACAGAGAAAACAACAACCCTCTGACACTTTCACATAGACTTTGTGGCTCTGTGGAGCTTCAGTGGCGTGGACAAGTGTGACACAGAGCAGAGAGAAAATGGGGCAACTGCAATAAACCAAGACTAATTTGGAGAAAAAGCTCAGAGGAGAAGATTCAGGGTTTTTTTGGCATTGAGAGAACAGTGCTGATATTGGACCCATAATTTATCTTTCAGCGTAAAAGAGACTTTCTAATAAATCATATAAAAGTGAAAACAATTTGCTGTTTTATTTACCCTGACCTGCGAGATTACGGTTTGGTTATGAAAACATGGTGCTATTGGGTTTATTGTTTCAAGAAATAAACAGAAACATAGTTTACAGATCATGAATACTTCTAATCACTACACACCCAAACTCTTTCGGCCCTGTTTTGGTCCAAAGTTCAGAAGAGAAGCAGAAGTGAAGAACGTCTCTGAAGCTGAATGAAATCTGTGGGTGCAGCTCCGGCTGGAAAAGTGAGGCTGCAAGAAATTAAAGCGCCTGAAAGTGACAGCGAGAAAAGTCCTGGACTCTGAAAAGGGGAGCGGGTGGAGGGGTGGTGGTAGCTGGATTTGAGGAAAATATGAGATGGAAACATGAACAGGAAAACTTGATTGAGTGGAATAAACAGAATATTTGAACAGAATCTAAAAACTATTGACAGTGATGTCTTTGATGTCTGTTGGTCTTTTCCTTTCCATTTTTTTCCTAGACGTGTAAAAGAGGCTGGAGGTTATTATGAGGGTTATTAATGAGACAGTATTTAACGGATGCTCTCAGTGCGACTCCAGCTGGAAACGCTAACCTGTAAGATATAAAAGTGTGAAAGTGACAGCAGGAGAGATGCGAGTTTAGTGGGAGGAGGGATCAGTCAGCTTTTAAAACTCTCTAACATTTGGGGCTTTGAGAGGGGGTGTTTTTATCCAGTAAGAAAATTAAGTTTGATTTTAAGTAAAATGCAGGGAATTGTAGAATTATAGAAGTAAAATACACAGATTCTTTAATAGAATATTTGAATGTCCAGAAGACTTTACATCACTTAATTTCTTACAAATAAACTCATTTGACCTAAAAGTCCAAGGTTAATATTAAAGATAAAACCTTTATATTATCTCCAAACACAAATAATACATATATATAGTTTATACAGTATAAACTATAAATGATATAGAACGTGTCCTTGTGTATTTATAACATTCCTTTTTTCACATGAAACTAGGGTCTAACAACCAAATTAAAAGTCAATTATTGCGACTATTATTATTATTGTGACACCCCCCAGCACCATGTGTTTGATTTAAATTATGAAAAAAACAGGAAAAATTGGTTTTCAACTATATGGACCCTTAAAAATAGTAAAACAGAGACTTTACGCAGGGAAGAAATACACACGCAGAAACGTTTATGACTCATACTAGTGTTTATGAGTGTGTGTGTTTATGTTTGTGGGTGGGGTATGACAGCATGAGAAATATATAAATGTGCGTCTGCATATGTAACTATGTGTATGTATGTTTGTGTATAAGTGTTTATGTATATGCGTGTGTTTACACACGAATGTCTGTGAGCGTTTGAGCGTTTATGTGGGTGTGTTTACTTTGCTCTCATCGCGTTTGTTCTGTCCGTTCTGGGCCGCTGCAGGAGTTTTACACACTCAGTCCTTCCTCGCCTCGGTCTGACTGCAGCACATTCACAATCAATGTTAAACTGACCTTTACGCCCAAATTACACCTTTAGCTTTCATCGTTTTCCTTCACAAAGCAGTTAAACAGCACTCTCGGGTTCAAGTGTGTATATTTGGCTTTGAGGCCTTTCGGGATTCAACGCTAAAGCAACATAACCATGAGCAGAAGATTTATGTGTTTGGGCTAAAACACTTGGTCGGCCTGTTAGAGAAGCAAAAAACAGAATCTGACTTTTAATTGAAATAATTATTATACATATATATATCATAGAATTACACAGGTCAACAAAAAATTGTAATCACCAGAAACCACAACACACTTTTCTAAACCAGTTTTTCATGCTGATTCTGATTTGAGATCAGCTTTCCGTTTTTTCAGTCACATAAACTTTTTGAATTATGAGTAATATTAGATTTGCAATAGACTTGCATGCATTTTTTTATTAAACCTCAGGCACCAATCAAGTAACTGTTTCAATATTTTCAGTGTGGAGTCAGACAGGCCACACTGTGGCATAGATATAATGATCAGTGTCAGTCAGCTCCCACTGTTTCTTCACAAACACTCAGCATATGATTATTATATAATCATTATACCAACTATATTGTACATTATACTTACTAAAACAGTTTATTGCAGTACATCCTATTGTATTGTGCTTTTATACAATATTTTTCTCATTTAATTCACATTTTTCTTATTTAAAAACAAACAATGCTGTGATTTTTGGAGGTCCGGAACTGATTAATGGTATTTCAATTCATTTCAATAAGGAAAACTGAGTTACGAGCTCTGAAACAGAACTAATTAAAAGTCAAGGTACCACTGTATATATAATGTCGTCAGCTTTTACTGTGATTGCAGTAAAAGTTTATCCTGTTTAATTATATGTAATTACTTACATGAGAATTTACTGAAGTTAATTCATGTGTAATTACATGAGACCCTCTAGGGTAAGCAGCTGTAACTGTGAAAACATGACAAGTAGTTACATTGCTGTTACACGCATTGCGAATATGTAATGACATAGTTATTAAAGACACTTTATAGAACGTGCAACTAGAATTATTGGACAACTCCACATGGGAAAAATGAGCCATGCAGTTAGCACCATGCTAAACTTAGCTGCTTTATACTTCCTGATGGATGCAAAATGAGCTACAGGTTTATCCACAACACTGCAAAACCTCATTGGCAGGTGGACAAATGAACGGAAACAATGTCAAATGTTTTTGTTTTGGAATGTTTTTGGTCCAAATATTATTTAAAAGTGGGCATAGTGAAGTGTGTATGTTTGTCTCTTTCTGTGTGTGAGTGTGTGTGTGTGTGTGTGTGTGTGTCCGTCCCACTCTGGCTCTTTGCGTCAGGGTAAATAGTTCTGAACGAAGGCCACTGAAGGTTTCCGGCCCATGTAATCGGAGCCGGTTTTGGGGTGTGTGTAATGTGTGTGTGTGTGTGTGTGTGTGTGTGTGTGTGGGTCGGGTTGGGGGTGTTAGGGTGGTATGAGGGGCCTCATGGTAAAGGAGGTGAATTTCTGCTTCACTTACAAGACACTTCTGTTAGTGAACCGTGAATCAATTCTTCATTTGGAGAACAAAATATAATTTTTCTACTAAAATAAAGTTTATAAGATTCTGTAACTTTTCAATTTATTCTGCTTTCAAGTTAAGTAAGAATGAAATTAGGATGTTTTGTGTGAAAATTCAAAGCAGCAGTTTTACATGTTTACAGAAAAATAAACTCACATATTACTTCACTTTAAAACAATTGTTTGGTCAAAAATTCAAAAGGTCCTCTGGCTTCAGAACATGTTATTTTACAATATATTAGCAGTTTCATAATGTATAGCATATATGGCCAAACCATGCAATGATTTTTATGAAAGCATTTTACCTTGAATGTTAACAAGACGAATGTTGTTTGCCCTTTAATAAGGCTGGTGTTCCACTGGTATACTGGTATAAGGTATACTGGTGAAATATTGTTAACAAACCAAATAATAAATTCTTCTTCATTCATAGGCTCAAATAAAAAGTGAATAAATGAAATTACCACTGTTCACAATTTCCCCTGTATCCCTGTATTTTATACCCCTTTAAATTCAGCTTATGAGTATAATGTGCCTTTAAATCAAAAGACTAAAATTAAATTATAAAAAAAAATGCTTTTTAGTATGACTGGACCTTATATAGGTGATAGAATCTGCAGTTTATTGTACATTTTGGAAGTGGAGTGAAGGAGTAGAATCACTGCTGAGTCAGTGTTTGAGCGTTTGAGCTGCTCTTTGTGTGTTTTGTCTGTTTTCTGTCCAGGAAACTGTTTTAAAAGACAAACATGTGTTTGTTAAATTCTTTGCAATTAAAAATCCCACCAATAACTAAACATCTCATGTCCTTCGGCAGCGCACCCAGTACACAATCACTCTGAGGTCAAATGTTTGTGGACATCGCTGCTAAAATGTGCATTTTTTTATTCAGAGTGTCTTCTTGGTGTGAAGAGCAGCATTTAAATGATAGACTCCTCCATTACTATTACATTTACTATGAAAAGTTCATACTGAAATTCTGCACAAAGTCCAAAAGGTGTTTTAAACAACAAGTGCAGAAAGTGGGCGTGGCCTTTACTCATATTCAAGGAAATACTTGGGTAATTGCACCAATGTTGAATGGAACCAGACGTCTGTCTCTAAAAGCTCCTTCGCAGAAAGTTATTACATGAAATGGTTATGAATACACTGCCTGATGCCTGAGACATCGTTTTACAAGGGTTTTAAGAAGATTTTGGTCTAAAACTAAACCCATTCATGATGGAGGGATACATGCAGGGCACTATGAGGTAAAACAGTCCTAAGAAAACAGATTTAGTTGATTTTTGTCAATATTTTATCATTCAGCATTCAATATGAACACCCAGAAGTCACATGTAGGTTCATTGGTGGATTTGGAAAGTACATGAAACATTAATCTTTGCGTTGTAGACATCAAAACCCCTGGTTCCAGTCATCACCACTGTAAAGAAATCTGAATTGGTGAGCTTATCTATAATCAACCATTTCACACCAAACCCACTCTGAATGACTGTTTATATCTCAAACACTGAATTTGGGGAAGTTTATGTGGAACAGTCTTACCAGGTGTAATATTATGTGCAGTTTACTTATTGGGTGGAAAAATGTTTCATTTTGGGCAATGGTCTTGTAAAAATCACTACTTATGTCAATATTACTGGTCTTTATTATGTACCAGTAATTCACTGAACGGTAAGTGACTTATCTATGGCATTTTTACTCCAGTATTTGTGTATTTAGCACTGTGTATTTTGTATAGCGATTTTATTGGATTTTGTTAGACCTTATATTTGATATTGTTCTTGTCTATGGGTCTCTGTGTGTCTGTGCAGTCATTTCATAAGCAATTTCCTCCACGCTCATTATAGTGTTCTGGTGCTAATTCTGATTCTGATTTTGGATGATTATTTATTTTTATTTGTATCAGAGTAAAAGAAAACATTACCCTTTGTTTGGGTGAGGACTAGTAACAGTTGTTTTTTGGGATGGAGAATGAAAGTCCTTATAAAAGTTTAGTAAGATTTTCAAAGTGTTCAGTGTTAATCAGCACTGCACACAGTACCTGTTCTCCCAGACTGTCACAAATAAGATATCAGACTGTCGCATGATACCCTTTCCCTATAAATAAACCAGTCTAGGCTTTAACTGGTAACAAAGACAACGGCAAACATGAACATTTACGTAAAGAAACAGCAAGGAAATATAGACGTCCCCAAACTTTTGACGAGGCGTGTGGGTTTCAGGCCTCCTTGCGGCTCCAAAACATTCTGGAAACTCAAGGAGGCTGCTCCAAGAGCGTTTCGGGGAAATTTGGAGAAAAGGACACGTTTCACTTGGACGCTGCGTAACCGTGTTAGCGACCAGCTTCCAATGACATTTGAGCCTTAAAGCAGCTGCTCTTTTCTTCTCCTCTGCCGAGGTCTGAGAGTAGCGCTCTGCGGCCTTCGACATTTAAAGAGAGCTTTCAGCCAAACATCCACTTAAGCAAGTCGATTTGAGATTACTTAACACTTCGACACGGCTTGAGGTGGTAATATGCTAATAATCATGCTCCTGTTTAGCAAAATGGCTCCAGTGCCTCAGTATAGAAGCAAGCTTCAGTCACCAAATGCCAACTGGTTACATGTGTCTTATGGTAGTGTTTCATGGTAAAACAGTGGCAAATCTAAACTACAGTAATCCCCTGCTTTTCACGGGGGTTAAGTTCCAAGCGCTGTTTTTATAGTGTAAACCGTAATTATGCCACCAAAAATGTTCCCAGAACACTTTAATTTCATTTTAAACTCAGTTTAATGCATTACCCTTAAAAAAAATGTAAAGGTAAGGAAATATTCAGAATCACAAAACTTTATTGCCTAAAAACAGTTAGCATTAGCATTAGACAGGGCACAGCTTACTAATACTAAATGTTGAAAAGGGGGGGGGGGTGTTAAAACACTAAAATAGGAGGACAAGACTAACAAAAATCTGTGTTAGAATGTTGATCCGCGTAAAACAGGACTTACTGTATACGTTTGTTTTGGGGACTATTTTTCCTCACAACGCACTGCATGTGCTCCTTCACCATGAATGGATTTCATTTTAGACCAAAAGCTTCTCAGAACTCTGATAAATGTCTCAGGAATCAGGCAGCGCATTCATAACTTCATAACTTTCTTTGAGGGAGCTTGTAGAGGC
Source organism: Hemigrammopetersius urotaenia (assembly GCA_037974485.1). Lineage (NCBI taxonomy): Eukaryota > Metazoa > Chordata > Actinopteri > Characiformes > Alestidae > Hemigrammopetersius > Hemigrammopetersius urotaenia. The sequence goes on along the minus strand of JBBPDC010185657.1, from coordinate 3,573 downwards.
AGACGTCTGGTTCCATTCACCACCACTGTGGTGAATCGAACACGTAAAATCTGACTGGTAAGTTTCTTTAGAATAGAGGTTATCACACCAAAACCTTGTTGACCTTTCTATACCATGTAATTCTACAGTGAATTCAAAAAGGGGTGGAATTCCTCTTTCAGACTGGAGAAACCCAAAGGGTACACATGCTGGTCGATCCATAACTGTTGTATGGGATTCATTATGTCCAAGGGCCGTGTGGTCATTTAACAGGCCAAGAATTACGAGGCAATTTTACAGCACCAGGTGCCAGTTACAGTGCAGACACTGCCGGCTCATTATGTTCCCATGACCTGAGATGATGGAGCTGATACACGTGGGTAATCAACTCCGAACAGCTTCATGAACACCAGGTGAGAAACCACTGAGATCTTCGATTAACACAAATAAACAGACTGCACCTTTACTGGGCTGCTCTGGAGGAGATTACTGTCTCCTATTCCTTTTTCATAAGCTAAACAGAGAGAGAGAGAGAGAGAGAGAGAGTGAGACAGAGAGAGAGAGAGAGAGAGAAAGAGAGAGAGATAGTGAGAAAGAGAGAGAAATAGTGAGAAAGAGAGAGAGAGAGAGAGAGATAATGGTAGAGTGAGAGAGAGAGAGAGAAAGAGAGAGAGATACTGAGAAAGAGATAGAGATAGTGTGAGAGAGAGAGAGAGAGAGAGAGAGAGAGAGAGAGAAGCGAATGGAAGCGAAAATAATTTCCCTCTTTGTGACCTTGAAACTATTTAATCCAGTGCCAGATTAAACCTGAATGCTCTATAATTTTTTCCAATTCTCTGTTCCTATTCTTTCTTCCCTCTGTCTCTGTCTCTCTCGCTCTCTCTCTCTCTTCCTATATCTCTCTCTCTCTAACTCTCTCTCCCTCTCTTCCTCTCACTAACCCTCTTTCCCTCTTCTCTATGAGTGGGTGGAAAACTGAAAATCACTGAAATTTAAGAAGGAATTCTTTCAGAGAGAAAAAATGCCTGTGAGTGTGTGTGAGAGAGAGAAAGATGGAGAGAAAGAGGGAGAGAGGGAGGGAGAGAGAGGGAGGGAGAGAGAGGGAGGGAGGGAGAGAGAGGGAGGGAGAGAGAGGGAGGGAGGGAGGGAGAGAGAGGGAGAGTGAGTTGGGAGGGTGATCGAGAAATAAGCAAGTACATGAATTTCTTCGTGCACAATGTGTCCTCTCCATCCCCCAACACACACACACACACACACACACACACACACACACAAATATAGACATTCTCTCTTTTGTGCTTTCCCATCAGTGAGGAATTAAAAGCTATCCGATTATGTTGGAAACAACATTTAGAATCGACTTTATATACGTTCATTAAAGATTTTATTATTTTTCAGATTTAATATTTGTTTGATGTTTGGAGAAGTTGCAGAACATTTTAGTGAAGAATAAAAATTCTCTCCTGCCCTCTAGTGGATCACACTCGCCAGTACACGGGAAACGCTAACAGGACCTGAGGTATTAACTATAAAATATATTTAAATTTCATCAAGAAAACAAGATCTCAGAATTGCTGAACACACATTTCTTTCTGGGTGACATACTCTAATGCCTGCATGGCACCCTGACAGCCCTCTGTAAATCAGGTTGAAAACATTTTCACATCAAATTCGCATTTACAAATGACTGCTTTAATGTGACAAAATCTGTACATGGGACTGTTTTATAAATGAGGTCCTAGTGATTTTCAGCGTGGAAACAAAAGAGATCATTTATTAGGTGCCAGGGTCAATTCTTCCCGTCTACACAAAAACGCATGAAAACACTAGGGGGCGCACAAGATTCTTATTGAATCAGGCAAATGGAACAAAAAATGACTAAAAAAATAAAATATTAAATATTAAACTATTTCATGTTTTTTTTGTAAAATAGGGAAGTATGTAAGTACGCAAGGAGATAACTTACTGGCATATTTCTGTATTTCTATAGTCAGTGCCTCATTTATCTTATTTTATCTTAATAAAAAAATATCTTAATTTCTATTGCATTCTCACTACTGTAGCTTTCACTTTGTGAGCTCAGGCTCCCCACTGGACTATGGTGGTCCTGTAAGGGCGCTTTTAAACTTTCTTTGATTTTTTTTTTTTATCACAACCTTATACTTAATGACCTACTTGCAACAGCATGTGTTCATGTGGCTGTAGTGATGCTGAAGACTAAGTGGATCAGCTCACACATTAAACTGTACAATTATCTGTATAGTACAAACCAGCTGTATCTAATAAAATGTCCAGTGAAGAAAGCCATGAGTGGATGTGCCACAGGTAAGTGTTTTGAATAAAATGTCCAGTGAGTGGAAGCATGAGACGGGGTTTCAAATAAAGAGCCCAGCAAATGAATGCCTGTCACTGAGGACTAGATATAAGCGAATGGGTTCAAAAGTGTAGCTGTCCATGGTTCTGAACTTGTTCACTTGGGGATTTGCACAGATAAACTGATGCAGGAAATAAACACGTTTGCTGGAAACAGAATATTTTGTAAATGTTCTGAAATAGTGTGAAACATTGTGGTTTGTCCCGTAAATTTTCTCTCTCTCTGTATATATATATATATATATGTGTGTGTGTGTGTATAAAAAAAAACACATCCCTGCTGTGTACATGGACTAGACTGCGATCCTGAGTGATGACCCTGAGGGTCAGCATGTCATCATGATTAAACTAGACACTCATTTGGTCATTTTTTTCTGTGGACAGTGTTGAATCACAACTGTGGGAATCACAACTGTGGGAAAATGGAGTGCAGTGGCAGTGAAAAATATGCACCAGTGCTCTCTCCATAAAGAGCCGTTCATGAGAAATATAGGGTTCTTCTCTCAGTGTTATATAGCCTATGGTCACACAGAAATGGCACATCATGAAACTCCCCTTTTCCCCTTTGGGTGGAAGGGCAGTTGGGTGGCCTAGTGGTTAAGGCATCCACCCTCCGACCAGAAAGTCCGGGTTTCGATTCCCAAGACTGCTAGGCACCGCTGAGGTAGCCTGAGCAAGGTACCGTCCCCACACACTGCTCCCCGGGCACTGTGTTCCTGGCTGCCCCCTGCTCCACTTGGTGAATGGGTTAAATGCAAAGGTTGAATTTCGTGCTGTTCACACTGTGTGCAGTGGTGTGTTCACGTATGACCGAATGATCACTTTACTTTCACTTCACTGTGGCTCTTTTAACTGCCACATCACAACACTCCCCTTTCCTAGAGGCAAGATGTGAGGAGGTTGTAGATGGAGATGGAGGCAGCCGGAGTCATCGGGCCGAGTAAGAGTCAATATGGTTCTCCGGTGAGGATGGAGACCAAAAACAAAGGGGCACTAAGGCTCTGCATCGATTACGTTTCATAAGAGGCACATTTCCCTGCTTAGAACAGAGGAGGCAAGCAAAGTACTTGACTGAACTGGCAAGTGGAAGTGGCAGAGTATGACAACCACGAAACAAAATTCAACACACCCATGGGGCTGTTTGTTGGTGTACACACACACACACACACACACACACACACACACACACACACACACACACACACACACACACACACACAC
>JBBPDC010185641.1:0-15454 GCA_037974485.1 Hemigrammopetersius urotaenia | reverse complement strand
ATGAAGTGCTATGGATAAACCATAGTAAAACTATGGGTAGTACCAAAGTACCATGGGGTACCATAGTAAAACTATGGAACCCCAAAAAACTGCATTAAAACCATAGGAAACCATAGTGAATTTTCGTAAGGGTGGGTCACTCAGTAAACATTCAAACAAACATACACACATACAGATACATAGAGAGATCGACCGATAGGCATGTGTATACAGCCACTGTAAAAAAGCTGTACTCACTATAATCGTTTGTTACAAATCCAATATACTGGAATACAGAGTCAAAAGGAAGCTGTCCAAATTATTTACAGGCTGCACTGTAACATTATGCTTGGAGCTACTCTGAGAATAAACAGGGATGCAGCCCAATTCTAACTGGTGCTGATTACCCACACACTGAGTGGTGTTTCCATTTATTGCGTGTCCCCTGTGTGAGCAGACCTCTGACAGATTGAGGTCAGATGTAAACATTGGGTATGGAGAGAGATGGCAGGCTGGCCTAGGTAAAGAGATAACCAGGTGAGACAAAGCTGCGCCCCCCTGCTCCTTTGCAAATGGCCCATAGGTATTCCCCCTCACGTACAAGCCTCTCTTGCAACTCCCCTGCTGCCGCCATGGCAACAGAAGAGCCTGTCCTCAGGTTGCGATGCTGTCCATCTAATCAAATATGTTGTTAAGTTGTAATTGCTGCTGGTTGGGAATGTTTACTCCAGTATTAGAAATACCATTACATTGGACAGGAACATTATTAAGCACAAGCTCTTTCTCTCTCTCTCTCTCTCTCTCTCTCTCTCTCTCGCTCTTTTTGTCTGTCCTGCTTTCCACAACATTCCCACATCAGACCAATGTAAACTAAATAGAAAAGCTTAAATAACAAATGCATCACAAAACATCTTCAATGCCAGAATTATGAATCAGCAAATATTCTCATATGCAATGGGTGTGTGATGAATGTAGATCTAGGTGTCCTACACAGACACCTGGCCTGGAATTTTAGCAAGTAACATATTAACTGTTACCTTTCATTTGGTCAACCATAATACTTTGGGTAAAAATGAGCAATTGCACATTTATCCAATGCACTGATGTCACTTTTTCCTTCTATTATTGATACTTGATTTCCCTTCCAGCGGTGAAACTTAGGACTGATACAGAAACCTGCTCTGTCTAGCATGACTACTTGGCAGTGTCTTCACTTCTATGAATTCTGATGTAATCACTTCAAACATCTGAAGTTTGAAGTGATGACACTGAATTATTTATTTGCTTGTGCATATTTTGCCCACTACACTGCACTAAATCCATTTTCTACAAGAAAAAAAAGCATGATCTGATAAGCTTCCTATATGTTATCTTACATCATTGCAGAACAACAGGAAAACATACCTATACATTTTAAAGTGGAGTAACATGTTTTAAAAATGGTAGGTGCAGTATAAATAGTCATATATATTTATGGTCGAATTCTGGTGCCAAGACATCACATACATTACATATTGTGTACATACTTTTGATATGAGGCAATTTAAGTATATGCTTAATATGCTTCTTGTATGTATGTAGGTAAGCAAACAAATTAGTTTAGTTTTTTTGCCCATCAGATCTTACCACTGAATCCACTGCCGTCCTCAAAATCCAGCTCTGCAGGCCTGAGTGGAGAGAAAGAGCCTCTGAAAGAAATGCCTGTGTGGATGAGGTCAGTGCCTCCTGGGTTCGCATAGATGTTCAGCTGGAGGAGTGCTTTAATAAGATGGAGTAACATCTCTCTCTTCTCTGTGTTCTCTGTGGAGATCCCCTCTGCCCTCTTCTCTTCAGTTCAGTGGTTCCTTCTAAAGTACCAGACAAGACTTACATACATAAACAGTTGTGGTAGTATGAGGCCAGGTCCGGTTCACAAATGCTAACAGCTCTTAGTGCACTGGAAAAAGTTACACGTGCTTGTCCTGAAATGTTCTTCCAAATGATAGGTTTCTTCCAAAGGCTTCAGCCCAATGAACCCATCGCTTCAAACCTTGAAGAAGGAACATTTGGAGTGACAGTCTCTCTCTCTCTCTCTCTCTCTCTCTCGCTCTCTCTTCTCTCTTTCCCTCTCTTTTGTTACATAAGTAGTCCCTTGAGGTGGAGAAGCATCACCACCATTAACTATGACTTATTGCTTTACCCAGGGGACATTCAAGGAAAATTCTCTGTGACTCTTTTGCACTGCACACATCCTTATACTTTCACATAAAATAAGAAACTGAACTGAATCCCTTGTGACTTGAGACGTTACATTCAATCTCAACAAACAGTGAAAGTTCAAGTCAAAGCTTAGGCCTCTTGATATAATTCTGTCGTAAATCCTTATATCCTCCCATCTGGTAGAACATCTGATCATCTGGTAGAACATCAGCGTAACTGAAAAGAGGTTTGATAGCAACATGAATCTCAGCAACAACAGTGCTTCTTTTGTCCCAGTGATGAGGTGCCGTCTCACAGCTGAGGTGCAGCTTTGTTCCTCACAGCATCTTTTGTTCGTTTCATTCGGCCCTGAGGCATCAAGAAGCAATAAACAAGAGCGGATTTATTGATTTTCTTTACAAAGTGGACGGAACAGGGAGTTCATCTCAAACCAAAAGAGTTTTAATCTCTAGAAAATGTCTCTTTGAACATCAGATCTCACGGTGCTCAGATTGTGGCTTGTCTGCAAAGCAACAGAAAGCGATGGAGCAAACCTTGGCACAGGCATTTGAGCGTCCAGAAAACAAGACTCAGTCAAATGTGGGACTAAAGGAACATTTATTTACATTTACGGGATTTGGCAGACATACATGGGTGCTTTGTAGTCTTCAAAGAAGACATGTCTCTCACCCTAGGAAACCTGGATTTAAATTAAGAGCTGCTAGGAAAAAAAGACACTGAAATGAATATTCTGCCAGGTTATACAGATAAGACGTGGAATACGTTATGTTAGTTGTGAAGCTGTGTCAGATAGCTGTGTGAGTGTTTAGTTTTTACCTTAAGTGCTCATTGAAGGAGTGGGTTTTCGGTTGCTGTTTGAAGAAGGCAGTTCTAATGGTCACGGGTAGTCCATTCCACCATTTAGGCTCTGAAACTCAGAAGAGTCTGGTAAGTCAGGCTGTGCTTGATGCTTTAAGAGGGTGATTTGTCTTGCAGCTTGAAAGTAATAATATATCAAGCTATATTCCCAGGATTGTGCAGTGTGCCTGTGTTCTGTGATAAGTGCAAGTCATTTTGTCCCGCACTGGCGGAGTTGAAGGATAGTCTGGTTTACTGGAGTACAGCTTAAAAAAAGCTGTCCAAGCTGTGTATTAGTCCAAATATCTAATGCCTCTGAGTCATAAGGAGATGTATCTCAAAGGAACAGTTTGGATGCCTGCATATGTGTGACTGGGCTGGTTGGCGATAATGAAGCAGTCTACCATGTTTTTACTCCATCCTGTTACAGCGCTTGCTTTGTGAAAGAACTACCACTCACATTTAAGTAGAGCATAAATGAACAGAACAGTCCAGATAAGAATAAGCACAAGGAAGCAGGAATTGATTACCAACCGGTCCAGTGGGGCCAGAGTCCAGGGGCCTTTGATAGTGTTGACAGAATGAGCGCAGTGCGCTGTCACAATGGCCTATGATCTGTTCAGTGTAGCCTATAAATATAAGCCTGTTCTTAAATTATGTATGAGAAATTATGCTTTATTTGTGGCTTGCAGCATTGTATTAACATGCATTTCTGAAATCATACTGCATCAGTGGTCCTCTTTAATAAAGAAGCTGTAATAACCTGAAAACTGAAAATTTGTTTTTGCTATAAATGCAAACATCTGGATGTTAAACGTGTACAAAACACAAATCAAGGGATTTAAATGTTGTTTTTAAAATATCTTTTAATTGAAATCATTTGTAATTTGTTTGGGTTTTTCTCGGCTGGTGAGTAAATAGGTTTTTGCTCTTTGTGCCAGTCTCAATAAAAATTTTTATTATTATTATTATTATTATTATTATTATTATTAAAAGTTCTCTAACACTATCATAAAATGTGCAGAAATGCAACTGTGCACCAGAATTGGCCAATTTGCTTTGCAGTGATATTGATCAAATGAAAAATGCCAAGGAATTCAGAGGGTGACCAAAACAAACATATCTGTAGGTACTTTCAAATGGAAGACCTAAGGAAATGAATCATGCAGAACAGGATTAATAATGGTTTGATGCAAGTCTGGGCTGGAAACCAAACACAACCAGAAGACACACACAGACCAGCATGAATGCAATATTAAATATTGTTGAAATCACATTTCCAACAAAATAAAACGTAGCCTTGTATGAAGTCATTCCATTTTCAAGTTTTGCCAGCTTGTATCCTCTCCAGACAATCTCTCCTCTTACTGGCGGAAGACCCTGGTTTTTGAAATGTTCTGGTTCCTCACCTAATTCCTTTAGCTGTCCCGTTTTGGAGGAGGAGCCCAACATAACAGTTTCTTGGCCTACTATGGTGTCTGGCATGTGCCATATGAAACTTTGTAGATGTATGGTGATGTATTAATGAGCAGAACTGCTTTAATTTAAATGAGGCCACAAATTTAAAAGTCCTGGTGAGTTGGCCTGAGTGTTCACATGAAGGTTGGTGGGTTTTGGCCAAAGCATGTCTAAGCACCACAATCTAAAATTTATTTATCTTTATCTATTTTTGTCATCTTTGTTGATGAATAGTGTTGCCATGGTACCTATTCATTTCAGCTGACAGGCCCATAAAACCCCAAGAAGAAGCCACCCATTAACTCTCTGGAGCTGCTCAGCATCCAGCTCTTCATTAAAGTGATGCAGAATGTCAGTGTGGTTTGGGACACACTATGACTTGAGCTATAAAAATGAACAAAACTTCACTGTGTACCTGAATACTGGGGGGAGCTGTTTTAAATATTGTAACATGGTCTATTTTCACAGACCACCTCAGCAATAGAAGAGCTGTTCTAGAATCAGTTACTATGACATTGGTCATCACAAATACAGAAAAATCTAAAGACCAGTCCCCCTTACTTTTTTATAGCTCACAGCAAGTCACACTGCAGGTTATTCACCACTGACAAGTCTGTAACACCTCAATGACGATCTGGATGGTGGTATTCTTTAACTAGTGTTTTTTCTAACTGCATAAATATATGAAACAATCTATTTTGGAAATGTATTACATATCAAAATGTGTGTGAATATACATTACTCATTATCTTCAGTATTTATGACATTAAAGGTCTGTATGAGGACAGTGCTCTAGAACAGTGGTCCCCAACCTTTATTTCGTAACGGACCGGTTTAATATCAGAAACTATGTTCACGGCCCAGCCTTTAAGGAGTGGCAGATAAATATATGTATACGTATTTATACAAATAAATGATACGCATAAAATGGGGATTTTTAAAAAATATAATAATGGGGTATCTTCAAAATATAATAATAAATGTAACAGCAAAACAGCAGTTTTTTTTTTTTGGTTTTTTTTTTCTGTGCAACCCGCAGTCCGGTACCACATGACCCACGGCCCGGTATCTGTCCGAGGCCCAGGGGTTGGGGACCACTGCTCTAGAACAAACATGGTGTCCATTTGTCACACAGCATGTGAAGAGTGTGAAATTGTTCTTTGTATTTGTCCCATTCACCCAAGTGAAACGCCTGTGGAGCAGTGTGTGGAGACGGTACATTGTTCAAGGGTACCTCAGTGGTGCCAGTAGGCATCCTGAGTTTCGAACCCAAAACCTTCTGATTGCAAGAGCAACTCCCTAACCACTAGACCATCTGCTGCTTTATATGTTGTGGAAAGTGTAATGATATTGATTGACCATTGTCTGCCTTGGGAGGCATAGGAAGGGGCAGGAAACCAGGGATCCATGCTGATGACTTTATTTAAGCAAAGCAAAAACAGAAGCCTGGCTCGGGGGCCGTAAGAAAAACAGGAACGTGAACAGGAACGAGAACACAGGGCAGGATCAGGGTAAAAACAAGGCAACATAAGACGATGGACAGATAATGTGCACAAACACAAACAGGACCTATATACAGAACATAATCAAGAGACAAAACACAAAGCAGGTGAAACACAAGGACACGTGACACAAGCACAACCATGAATCCAAATCAAAATAAAAGTCCCAGAACGTGAACAGAAACGGAGTGAAATAACAAAAAAGCAGCGGCCTCTAACGGCCGCTGACCGAACCATGACAACCATTAAACAATGACAGTGTCTGGAGTGTTTCTTCACTTTTCTTGCTGTGACCTCTGGAATAGACTCCAGCATGCCATCAACCCTGGTTAAAGAATGAATGAATGGCTGAAAAAATGAATGAAGGAACCAATGACACCACCAACATGGAAAAAGACACATTGTGACTCTTTAGACTCTTGTTCATACAACTGCCGAAGCAGTTAAAGGTTGTATGTTCACAAGAAGAGTGTAAACCGTGCCGTTTTGTCATATCCTAAGTTTCAGTATTAATATTACAGGGATTGGACAGTTGTATGAACATGGGGCTCAGCAGAGTTTTTGAACTACATCCTGCAAGCAATGCACCAGAGCTGCCTGTCTGGATGCAGGTATTTTCTTAGGAACCTTGGCATAATGTACCTGTAACACAAAATGCTTATTTCTATATTAATGGTGAATGTTCTCAAAAAACTGAATGGACAGATGATGGATACCTCTCTGGCTACAAGTACATCTGTTCTGTCAAACACATATATGCTACAAAGCATACACTAACACTTATACACAACACACAAAGCCTAACAACAGCCTAATTCTATAGCAACCACTTTGAACACCATATCAGCTACGCAGCAACCTCCAAACAACAATAACAACCCCTCTTTTCAAGAATAGCTGAACTGCGTATCACAGACCTACCCAAGTTGTGATCCTAAACTCTCTGTGTATGTACTTAAAGAAAAAGGCTGCAACCTTTGCACATTGAAAACTGTCGACTGTCCTCAGTAAAATGACTGTCACTGTCTATATTTCTGCAAAAAAATTATGACTGTCAGGACAGCCACTACACCACTGTAGTTTGATGGAAGAACCCAAACATGGAATACCATGAAAGAGTTGGTAGACCACGCAGCTTTGCTAAAAGAATGCTCTAAAGGAGTAAGGATTCCCCCCAGAGTCCGCATTCTCACTCACACACAAGGTATGACAGGGCCGGAGTAGAAGGTCTGGTAGACTGGATGGTTGAGGAGTTAAGACTCAGTGACTGAGCACAGACTACTTGCCTTACCTGGCTTATATATCATGTGACACGCTCATTTCCGGTAGCCTTTGCGCATCACGTGACCTGTGTGTGTGACAATATCTATCAATGATGGGGCTCTTACTTTTAATTATATTAGTAATTGTGCAGATATACTAACAATTTGAAGCAAGTCTTAAATAGCAGTAGAGATACAGCAGGACCTTTTATCATTCTGATTAACAAACCAGCTAAAAGCCAGTCAGTTAAATAGGCTAACTAGACTAAACCGGCTGTAGAACCATAGTGGTGCGGCGGTAGCACATGCTCACTGTAGACCAGCACATGTATGAAAACCAACAGTGTGCTTTCAAAACATGTCCCACTTTAAAAAAACAACAAAAACAGCTCTGGCTTCCAACGGAAAAATAAGTCACGCATCACACACCACACTCCACAGGCAAAGGTGTTTTGGTGTTTTCTAACAAAAGGCCTTTTCTGTTGAGCCCACAGGAATGGATCAATAAACTATTCCGGTGGTTCTGTGCCCCTTTTCGGATAATTTGTCTGTTGTAGTGTTGGGGAATTTTTTTCTGAATCCGAAAGAACAGTCTGGTCCATTAATCTTCAGTTCCAGAGGTTTATTTTTACTGAAGTGGTCTATCGGTCAGTCATTAGTCAATGGCTTCAATAAATTACATCGAGCTGTTGACAAATGGGCTTTGAGAGCGCTGCCTGCTCTGCTGCCAGCGCCTCCTTCCTGCAGACAGCTCAGCCAGGACATTGATTACAGATTCTTTTAAGAGTCTTCAAACAAACAAACAAATAAATAAATAAGCATGAAAGCTTGCTTATCTAATGCTGGTGGTCTTCCAAACAGTGGAACTGGCAGCACCAGGGGACTCTAAATGCACTGTATACAACATGTATATGAATGCTAAATGCCGAAGCAGTTAAAGGTTGTATGTTCACAAGAAGAGTGTAAACCGTGCCGTTTTGTCATATCCTAAGTTTCAGTATTAATATTACAGGGATTGGACAGTTGTATGAACATGGGGCTCAGCAGAGTTTTTGAACTACATCCTGCAAGCAATGCACCAGAGCTGCCTGTCTGGATGCAGGTATTTTCTTAGGAACCTTGGCATAATGTACCTGTAACACAAAATGCTTATTTCTATATTAATGGTGAATGTTCTCAAAAAACTGAATGGACAGATGATGGATACCTCTCTGGCTACAAGTACATCTGTTCTGTCAAACACATATATGCTACAAAGCATACACTAACACTTATACACAACACACAAAGCCTAACAACAGCCTAATTCTATAGCAACCACTTTGAACACCATATCAGCTACGCAGCAACCTCCAAACAACCATAATCAGTTACCTCCAAAACTGCTGCAACTACATCATAATGCAACAGCCTAGCAATTGCTAGAGATACCATAACAACTGTCTGGCAACATCATTCTTACAATATACCAATATATCACATCAATTTCCTGCAAAAACTCCAGTTTTTCCTCAAGCCTTTTGATTAATTCCATTTTGCTTTATGTGGTTAGTTGAACATTCTATCATCTTTATTTTCTATTTTATGGGGAAACATCTTTCAATAATGTATCATTTTGCAGCCACATGTTCAAGCTGCAGTGCAGTTTTTCATACCTTTAAGTCATACTGGGACATTACCGTTGGTATTAAGGTATTATTTACATTTTGTTTTTCATCTAAATGTGTTCAGACGTAAAACAGATACAGAATCTAAGAATAAACATCAAGTTTAGCATACATAATAATAATAATAATAATAATAATAATAATAATAATAATAATAATAATAATAATACATACATACATGCTAATTTACGTGAGGTGAACATATTTCTGGCAGTATCTGAAGTGTCCAGATCCATTCAGTGGATGTAATGAGAGTAAATGAAGAACAGATAGTGCTTATAATATTTTTCACCTCTGTGGTTTTGTAGGTCAGATCACTTGAGGAACACTCCACACCAGTCTTCTTCAAACACACTGTTCATCAAAGCCAGAGTTTGTTAATGGATTCTAAAAACTCTGAAAATGTTGTTCTTCTGTAGAATTAATGTGAACAACCGATCCACTGAACAGAGACCTGAGGTGGAACGTCCAGCAGAGCTCTGGCGGACCCAAACAAGCTCGAACTGTCCAACCTAAAATCCTCTTCAAAGATGTGCATCAGAACACACTCAGATTTCTACAGCTGTTACTGAAATAATAGAAATAATTTTGTTTCTTCATTCAAACAGCTCTGATCATCTTCATGAGCTTCACAACAATCTCCTTTCTTCACTATGATTCGTTTTCAAAATTTCGGCATTTCAGTGATCTTTATTTGGGTACAGGTGGGTACAGAGAGAACTACACCAGAGCAGTTAGAAGAGACGCAGGAGTATTTTTGTCATGAAAATGAGAAGCAGGAGTATTTAGTGATGAAAATGATATGCACAGATGAAGATGTGTATTGAGAAACAGGATAAAGAGCAAGGTTGAAGTTGAAAAAGACTCATTTGGAGTGGGTGTGAGAAGTCAGTCTGCTAGTGATGGGGATGAGGAGCTGGAGCTTGCTAGTGATGATCATTAAAAGCAGGAGTGTGTTTGAGAAGATGATGAAGGAGTGTGTCCGTGATGAAGACGAGGAGTGGGACTTATAAAGAAGGTGAGTTGTGATGGTTAAGTAATGGAGATGTTTTAAAATCGAATATCTTTAGCAAATTGATTGTGTTGGGGATAAAGATGAGGAGCAGTGCTGATGATGAGCTACATGACTGTTAGGGATGAGGATGTGGAGCAGGAGTGTGGAGAGTGTTAGTGATGAAGAGGAGGAGTAAGAAAGTGTTAGTGATGAAGAGGAGGAGTAAGAAAGTGTTAGTGATGAAGAGGAGCAGTAGGAGAGTGTTAGTGATGAAAAGGAGCAGTAGAAGAGTGTTAGTGATGAAAATGAGCAGCAGGAGAGTGTGGTGAAGAGGAGTAGAAGAGTTTTAGTGATGAAGAGGAGCAGTAGGAGAGAGTTAGTGATGAAGAGGAGGAGTAAGAAAGTGTTAGTGATGAAGAGGAGCAGTAGGAGAGTGTTAGTGATGAAGAGGAGGAGTAAGAAAGTGTTAGTGATGAAAAGGAGCAGTAGGAGAGTGTTGTGGTGCAGAGGTGGAGTAGGAGAGTGTGGTGCAGAAGAGGATACGAGCAGATGAGAGCGGTGAGGAAGAAGAAGCATGTCTACAGTGATGATGCTTGATTAGCTCTGATTAGCTCTGGATCAGATTAATAAAAAAGATCAATAAAAATAATGTTGTCACTGTTGAAGGTTTTAGGCCCCTGGTTGTGTTTAAATGTCATTTAGTGACTGTTTCCACTCACTTTAACTTTTAGCTCCAAACATCCACTTTAATTCATTCAGATTTGGAGACCAGCCTTAGCTCAGTTTAGAGTTCACCACAAGTTTAAACCTGCTGTCATCACACATCTGCCACTAGGTGTCAATGTTTCCAAGGTTTAACTGGGGGTTTTCTCAAACCAGCTGCAGTCATGGTTTAACTGGGGTTTAGGTTAATCCCAGTGTCAAATAAACAGTGTTATTAAAGCATTAAACATATATTAAACCATTAATCCTCCACAAGCTGAGCTTCCTTCATACCAGGAGTAAGATCTACGCTTCAGGGTTCTGCTTACAATTCTGCATAATAAAATACAACAAAATACAGTATTTATGTAATTTCTGACATTAATTACGAGCACATTTCACAACATACAATTAGAAAAGTCAATAAATGCAAATTCATTACCAGTACACTGTCACTGCTAAGTAACACTACTAAATATCAGGTCAGAATTTGCCCATGTAAAAGAAAGCAGTGCCTAATAATTTTGAGGCATATAATAGTTAGATATATTTTTTTATTTGCTGTGTTATTTAAAATTCAACTTATTAATTATTAAATATTAATGACAGAGAACAGGTGGAAGCAAGATTATGAGGGTGGACTTTTCAGAGGTGCTATGAGTTTCGGTTTGTCCTCTGTTCTGAGTTTGCCATGGTTGAAAAGACACTCCGGACCAAATGAAAAATAGTTTTCGCTAAATCTGCTGTGAACATGCCCACCTGTTTCTCACTGTGTTTCTCAATATTCCTAAGAGCGATGGTTTCCAGTTTAAAAATTAAAAAACTATCTTCTGATCATCTGACGATGTGTCTTAAAGGTGGGACAACACCTTGAGGTCGGCAGTTTGCCTCTAATACCCAAGAACACCAGATAGCTCACGTGATTATTAGACCGTATATGCTAATGCTGGGCAATTAGTTAGATATATCTAAAGATATAACCTCAACCACATCCAAAACCTTTGGGATGAACTGGAACGGAGATTGCGAACAAGGCCTTGTCATCCAGTGACTGACTTCATAAACATCATACATTATTTAATTACAGAATGAATGGGCACAAATTCACACAGAAACTCCTAAATCTTGTGGAAAGCCTTCCTAGAAGTGTGGAAGCTGTTTGAATGCAACGCCATTAAAGTCCCTATTGCTGTAATGGTCAGACGTCCAAACAGTCATAATATTAAATAAAATAATTCCATATAAAGGCGTCTATATAGTGTACAGTGCATAGGCAGCCTTTATTTAGTTGACGCACGAGGGGAAGCTCTCTCTCTCTCTCTCACACACACACACACACACACACACACACACACACATGTACTCATCATAATGGCCACAAGGTGGCAGTAAAGACTTCTGGTTCTGAGAAGGGTCCAGGAGAAGCTTTTCTCTAGCGAGCATGAAGTTTTTAAATATGATGTCTACAGTCTGGTTAAAGATTCTCCCTGTGCTGGTTACTTATATTAGCATATACTGTATATGTTTGGAGTAAATAATATAGTATGTGAATTTTTCTGGTGTAGTACTACAGTTACCATTAACCACAAAACACATCTGCACAACTTCTGAACTAAAACCGTTCATTTTTGAGTCTCTGCTGAAAAATGAAATATGCCAGCCCTGCAGTTTGGGGAAAGTCTTGTCCCCTGGATCAAGCACCAAAGATGAATTATTTAACCTGGCCAAAGGCGCTACATTTCCTTATCACAGAGAAATGGAAATGCCTAGAAGAAGACGCATGTCTCAAATCTACTCCAGCTTGACCATATCCAAAAAAAGATGGCTGCCATTGCATTGGTGACACCATGTAGTCTGTAATGGCCGTTTAAATCTCTGGTCCTCCTTAAAGGGGAACTTTATTGCTTCGTATAATTAAATGAGTTAATGTGGTTTTGCTTAAGTGCACACCAGCATTTCTGAATGTATCAAAAGTGCACTTACTGATGTTCAGTTTGTGTTTGACGTGCTTATACACATTTGAGAAATGGGACGCACTGAAAAGCTTGTGAACACACACATCAGAGCACAAAACAGTGTGAACGGTAGGACAGGCTTTCAGTGTTTTTTTTCTCTTTCTCTTCTCTGTGACCCAGAGACCAATTAGAGGCATTTCTCAGTATGGAGTCTGTCAAGTACAAGCCCAGCAAGCTCAGGAGTCTAAAATGGGAAAAGCATTTTGAACAGCAGTGTTTATAATGACAGCTCAGCCTAGCTCAAGAGTCTTGATTCTCACCCAACTGATATTTCTGATAAAATAACATGTAGTTTTCTGTAAAGCAACCTAGGGGTCCCTAAAATTATTATTATTATCTCCCCCCAATAAGTGCATACATGCACGACATGATGGCCATAACAACAACCAAGGTATGTACAAGGCGGATGCTGGGTAAAATATTGGGTGAGCACGATCTTTGGATTCCAACCTTGCTTTGGTGCATTTAAACTCTTCCACAAGGCTTGATGTTGATAAGGAAAAAGCTCTGTTCCCATAGAGTCCTATGTTGCTCAAGCACTGCTTTAATTGTGTGCTCACCAATCTCTCCAACCGCTTGGCATGGGATAGTGTGACCTCATACATGGTGACTGGCGACATGAGGCGGGGCAGTAACTCGAACTGGAAACGCCACATCTTCAAAATCCTTCGGAAAGCTGTGTAAAGCGGGATAACCTTCAAAACAGAGCAAAAGTGAAAACTGGCCTCGGCGGTCACAGAAACAAAGACTGCCCTCAAACACAGAGACATAGTGGGCCAGGTACAACATGACACAGGGGGGTTGGGCCTGGGATCAACAACACCCTTGTGGCGGAAGGCTACACCAACTGAACACCTTCAGCTCGTTGTGGAAGAAGTGTGCAACCAGGAAGAAGCAGCCAGGTGTGCCAGAGGAGACTCTAAAAGCTCAGCAAGGCAGCTGGATGAGGTGGGACTCCGTGGAGCAGCACAAAATCAAATGGAGTGAACTGTGGAACATGGGAACACACAGGCTAATCTTCATTGTTGGAGCCACCTACTGCCCTCCCCAGTGAATTAACATCTTTGGCTCGGAGAGGACCAAGCCTGCCTCCCAGCGACCCTCAAACATATCCTGGTGGGCTGCAAGACCAGCTTGGCACAGGGGAGATATGCCTGCCGCCACAACCAGAACAGCCAGAGATGTTTGGCATCAGTGCTGGAAGACAAAAGAAGCGCACTCAATGCCATTCCCCCAAAAAGTCTTTACATCTTGTGTCCGCGGAGGTGAAAAGCAAGTCCTCGCCCCCTCATCCTCGTGCTGAGTTGCTAAGAACCGTGCCCAAACATAACACAGCACAAGGATGAGGGAGTGTGGCGGATGAGGCCCGGATGTCACAAAAGTAAAAAAGAAGTGTGTCTGTAAAAGGACAACTTTTGGGTAATAATTACAATATAATTGCAGGTATGGTGTTTACTAAGGGTTAAATAAGTTGAATAAAATGTGTAAAATGGATCAGGCAACGCTTGCTCAAAATACCTCTGCCATCACCCAAAATGCATTCTGGGAAATTTGATGACCAAACTCAAGCCACCAAAACTTACAAACTGAGGGCAGTCCTGGGTATATACTCCTGGGTGATCTGTATTCTTGGGTATTTGATCTCTAGATGTGAACTTTAAATAGATACCACACTTGGTCCATGGCTGTTCAGATTTCATAAGTGCTTGCGGCCAGATAATGGTGCGGTGTCCATTTTTACAGCCCATCCTTATCTTACTGCCCAAGGCCCTTTGTATAGTCTGCTATTTAATATTTACTTTTTTTCCCACAGCTATCTAAGTACACACTAGTTTACTTTGTTCTTATATTCAGTACACCAATACTGCAGGCTTAAGTGACCACTGCTTTGAAGTGTATGAGTCACTCAGTAACACTTTAAAACCTATGGAGATAAGAACGGGGACCTATGATTTGACTTCTCCCCGGAGAGGAATCTATACTGATCACCCGTGAAAGTGGCCTCATGCAGAGCATGCACAAGAATGTGACATTTTAGAGTGTGGCAGTGTGGGAGCACCAAGTGAATGAACAGCCAGAGCCAGGCAGATGCAATTCACAAAATAGAGTCTTTATTACCAATAGCAAACCAAGAAAAGTCTCAGGAAATTGGCCATCATTCAGGAAACATAAGAGGGCAGCCCACAGTTTGAGCAAATGTGTGGTGGCTATGGGAGAAATGCATCTTCTTCAATTAATTTACATTTGCAGCATTTGGCAAGCACTCTTATCCAGAGCAACGCACATCGGGGCTTTGCAGTTCACAAGAAAACATGTCCCTCATACTAGAAAACCTAGCCTTAACATTAAGATGACTAGCCCTCCGATAGGGACCGATCAGAACACCCACTTTGGTCAGCTCCAAAATTAGACCAGTTTTTACATTAATTGCAAAAAAGAGCATCGAAACTCTGTCCCATGAAAAATTCAAACATCTGCAAAGTGAATTATTAAGCTGCAGTTCCAGTCATTCTAAAGTCACCATGAATTTGCAGTCAAGCATCTGATGAATATGTGTGCATTAGTGCTGCGTAGACTACTGGCAGTATTTTGATGTTTGTTCATGTAGAATGTTGAAGACAGTCCAATATCAAGATTTCAAGTGATACTGCATATATACAGAAGGAAATGTTTTTACCATTATTTACCATTATCTAAGCTTCATCAGTATTACATATAAGAACTGAAGATGTGTAGTATGACTGGTCAATTTCTAGATATGTGTGTGTGTGTGTGTGTATACGTATTTATATTCATACGCGATTAAAATTTGTAATCGCGATTAATCACGTTATATATA
>JBBPDC010185625.1:0-15455 GCA_037974485.1 Hemigrammopetersius urotaenia | reverse complement strand
ACACACACACACACACACACATACACACACACACACACACACACACACACACACACACACACACACACACACACAGCATAGTGTTCACAAAACTTAACATACCTTACTTTCATATTTAGGCATTTTGCAGATGTTATAATTCAGACTTAAAGATGTACTCTAGATCTTCCTACCTGGCAGTGCAGGCACCAGACCTTCAGCATTTTGTATATAGGACAAAAGCCATTTAAAGTCATGAGGATGGCATTAGTAAAGTGTGTTATGCTTTGTAAATACTATGCATTCAATATTAAATTAACATTGGACATTTACAGAGCAAACACTGTTTCAATATAAATTCAGCATTTGTACTGACATCAGCATCTGTTTAAACACCAGTGAGAACTGCTAAATCAACACTGGATCAGTGTTCAGTATGGTTGCAACAATGCCTAAACCCAGAAGCAAGATCAATGCTAATTCAACATCAGAGATCTATGCTGATTCAATGCTAATGGTAAATATCAAATCAGCATTGGAATCACAGTTTCCTGTCTAGGAGCTATTTGAATATGTAGGTTTAAACAAAATTTACCCCCAAGTGAACTTTTATGGACAACAAAGTAAAACAACTTAAACTGCATGCACAGAAAGTTAAAGAGTTTTGGGGAAAGAGTTTGTCTCAGACTAGATAAGTGTTTTTACCACTTCTAGTTTGGTAAATTGTAGGCAGTGTAATCATAGGCAAGAATCATGATTCTGCCACAAGACTTCATTAACACTCTCTAGCAATCATTGTGAGGAACTAAATAAGTAGGTTTCACACAAAGTACATTTTTGGCAGTGCTTGGCTATCGCATGTTATATCAAAACAGGCATCTGTTTATTTTTTTAATGAGACTAAACTAAAGTGGAGAAGCCAAATCGCAGAAAGAGTTCAGAAATGGCTGAGCCGTTGTCAAAGGCGATCTTTTGTTGAGCTCTTGATTAATATTCTGGAACCAATGGAGGTGACGTCTGCCTGTTGCTGGTCCAGTGTTAGTAGATCACTGTGATTAATAGGGATTTACCTCACAGAAAAACAGCTGGAGAAGAAGGACAAATATCAAGACATAAATTCAGCTTCAAAAACCTGACGTATATGTTTAAAAGTCATATTTATGGCAATACTGGAATGAGCTATCTCAAGAATGTCCCATATCCCATGGCCAAAGTACCATTCATCACCTAAACACATAAACATAAGTCAGAGATTCCATCTAGCAAAGTTTCACAGAAAACATTATCTCACATCAATCTGGGGACTCATGAGGAATGTCACTGATTTTATTACTCAAGCCAGTGCAGCAACCTCAGTCCTGACACAAGGTTACCTTTAGAGAACACTGTAACACTTTAAAGTTTTTCCAAGTTGTTTTGCAGAATTTAACAGATAAAGTATCAGAAACCACATAAGCAAGACATTACTTAACTTTTCAAAACAGTTTGAGGTGAGCATGACAGTTTAGACAAGTAGTTTTAGCTATGCTAAGTGGTAGTAGCTGTTACTTGTTACTTACATTAGCCTTGCAGATCCAGTGTGAAACTAAATAAACATTTTTCTTGATAAATTGAAGAATGCTGGAAGACAGACACTGCTAGTACATAAACCATACATATCATTTTCTAAGGAATGGAAATAGCCTGGAAAATGATCATGTAAAAGTAAATTTTGTGGTTAAAACCACACAAAAGTGGGCCTCAGTGGGAAAAAAACCCCCCAAAATGCAGGAAATGGGCCCTTTAAAGTAAAGGATTTAGTATCAAGGCAATTGATATTTTTAAATAATGTATTTAAATAAAAGAAGACAATTTTTCAAATGTGATAGCTACGTGGTAGAAACTGTCACTTGTTAGCTGCAGTTGCCTCATAGCTCCAGTGTGAAAGAAGGGCCTTTTATTGCTTTAAGGCCAGCATTAACCAAAAGTTCAATAAAGTAGACTGGATCCTTTTATTCCTTAGAATTTCTTGGTTTTTGTTACAGATCATTTAAGACTGATATAGGGTAAATGAGCTCTGACACACCTGGATGACCTGTTTTGATCTTGTTCCTAACTTCAGCCAAGCTGAGCAAGAGGAGATATGTAAATGCATATAAAAAATGAGGAAAATTTGGATAATAAAGGAATACGTCTATCACAGTGCACAAACAATTAATGCACGAATTCTGGTTAAAAGTGTTTTAGCCATAATATAATCACAGCATGGTTTTTTTGTTCCACTTGTTTGTTTGTTCCAATGAGCACCAGTTGCTAAGTAACAACAATACCCACTTTGCTTAACCTGCTGGAACTGCCTTTATTGTGCAGGAAATTGCCAATACAAAAGATCAAATTTAAAACCATGCTTAGGGATTCTTTGCTTTATTTGCAAACAAACTATATTGTAAAAATGTAAAAATAATAGAACAGGACTGACAGAGATATAATCTATACCTGGCACCCTGCATCAAAGCATCAATTCACTTTATTTATCTGTAACCTAGCAACAGGAACTTTATTGTTAATCATTGCCTAACAAACTAATCATATTGAAGCTGCGGGCAAATTGCAATTAAACACACTTGGAACAGTTCACATTACACCCCACTCCTTATATATATTTTTAGCACCAATATTTTGTCAGCGTTATCTCATTTTAAATTATGTTAAAATAATTTGAAATGTGAAAATCATATTTTGTCCACTGTTCGGGCTGACATTTCAGGCTCTCTTGTTTCGATCATAAACATATTTGGTCTTCAAAGCCCACGTATAAAAAAATATTTTGATCTTCAAAGCCCACGTATAAAAGTTTGTTCCCTTGGCAGGCATCTTGGCAACACATCCGAGCATTTATTCATTCAAGATCAGGCCCCTGTCTCTTTGAGTGAGAAGAAACCAATAAACCCAAAAGCAGAAGCCACATTAAGGTTTTAAACATATGTTTGAAATTACTGATAAGGCTGATACTAATCAGGTTGTTCAAATTCATACATGCTTATCTCCTGAACAAAGATTTTTCTTGCATGTGCCTTTACCTGCAAGTCAGCCAGTTCTAGCTACTGATATGTAACAAGCATTCCCATTAATCTTTCAACCAACAGTTTCTTCTTTTATACTGTATCTTGCCATGAGCAGCAATGTGAAAGTAATAATTGTCTTGCTGTCGTTATTATATCTGGGCCATCCATATATGGATAGGTTTTTAAGAACTCTTAGGTTTATAAGAACATTTCATTTTGCTGAAATATAGTTCTTGAGAACTCTATGAATACTGATGCTTTAACTTGGTGGGTCTTTTTGAGCAGAGTAAACTTTATTACAAGTTCCCCCAGACCTGAATGTAGGTCAGGCCGGTTTGAATGTCGTACAGTAGTCTCTCTCTGGACCGGTCTCTATTAGACCCAGCTGTGGCTCTGGAAGGAGAATGGCTGCTGTGTGTGTAATGATGTTACATGGCTGATGCTTGACAGATGTGTTCTCCTTTTCTCCTTGTCTTTCTCTTACCC
Source organism: Hemigrammopetersius urotaenia (assembly GCA_037974485.1). Classification (NCBI taxonomy): domain Eukaryota; kingdom Metazoa; phylum Chordata; class Actinopteri; order Characiformes; family Alestidae; genus Hemigrammopetersius; species Hemigrammopetersius urotaenia. The sequence continues at coordinate 11,946 of JBBPDC010185625.1, read as the reverse complement.
ATCCTTCTGCACCTTGCTGGTGCCGGAACTTTCTCTGCCATTGGGGTGGGCTGCACTTGACTCATATATTAGAGCTGGGAGGGTTGTGACCTCTGTAGCACGCCCCATTTCCTGTTGCTGTAAAAGGGGTCTAGAGGGAGCAGTAGAGATCAAGCAGGCCACGGAGAATATCCGGAGCTGGACAGGCTGCAGCAATCCAACCCTATACATCAGCCTTACAGTGGTGGGGGGTGGGGTGGAGGTTACAGTAGCCTGCAGGGGATTGGGCAGAGTTGGGGCCTGAAGTTAAAGTGTTCCCCAGCTCCAGCACACACAATTCAAACCATCACATAACTGTCTAATCCTTCCAGAGTCTGCACAGTGATCTGCAATCTGTTATATCCTGAAGAAAACTGCAATATGTCGAAGGACTGCTCATGAACAAAATATGTTACAGCAAACCATCACTGTCTCTCAGTTTTCCTCCTTTGACATTAAACAATGTGTGTTGATGAACCAATTTAAAGCACCATGATTTAGTGTAGAAAGCACCTAAAATGTTGACTTTTACAGACTTCTCCTTTATTACTGTATCTGAGTAATACAGTGAAGATAACCATTGTCTTGCAATCATTTTGCTACCTTTAATCCTAGCTTGTACAATATGATTTATGTTATTGCTTGTCTAAGCCTTTGCAAAACTAGTAACTGAATAAATGTTTAGTGTAATTTAGCTTGATTACCTAGATTTACTCAGCCCCCAGCCCTCAGCTATTTGCTCCCAGTTCCATATACCATTAGAAAACTTTGAAAATTGCCATACAAAAATAAACTAATTTTATTGCAATTAATGTCCATGTAATACTGGTCATTAAAACCTAAGAAGGGACTACAAAATCACACGTGTTGGAAAACATGTAAAATATCTAATTTAGTAGCTACTAAAACATCTGAAGTGTAAAATAAACAGTTGGCAGTTGTGGCTAGTAAATGGAAGGCAGGGGACAAAGTTTTATGTTAGACTGCTAAATATAACACAGTCAAAAACCGTTTTAGTCCACCATTTCAAGTTTAAAGTGTGAAGTTTAAAGTTTTTCTGTTGAGCTACGAGGCTAATGTAACTCATAATGGAAGCTTATGCACACCAGTTAGCATTGTCCAAACTGCGTGACCAAATCTCCACACACTTGCTTTAAACTTGCTTTAAAGTCTGTATGATTTTTTGCTTAAGGTAAATGTATGATGCCTTAGTTTTTATAAAGTCACATTATTCTGCTGATTAGCTACATTAGCCTTGTAGCTCCACTGTAAAACTTGTAGAAGCAAAGTTCGGACAACAAACATCTTAGTTGATTGACTAAGTTTGTAAAATTGAATAAATTAGACTTTACTGTATAGCTTTACTGTATAGCTGTTCATAACAGGGCAACCAAGAAAGATGATCAAATTAGTTAAGTTAGAGCGTCAACTGGTCGTCTTGAAATAACACAATTATTACATTTTTTGACCGAACTGTAGCCCTCTGTGGCCCGTCAGACTGTGATTTAGGATTATTTTAAACTCAGGAGTGCTGGAGGTGCAGGGCAGGGAGTTTGAGATATCAGAACTGCCCCTGGGGCATTATAAATCTGGGCAGTTTACTGGGGGAGAGAGGGACTGTGTCCAGGCCAGCTAATCCCAGCACTTCCTCTGTCCCTCCACACCTCCCTGTACTCCAGCATACACTGCCTAATGCATTTACTGTAACTAACAGCCGTTGTTTCCCAATTGTCACGCTCACATCTCTGACTGAAGGAATGTGTGTATGTGTGTGTGTGTGTGTGTGTGTGTGACTATATATTATGGCATTTTCCTGAATCCTGGGAGGTGATAGAGTTCTTTACAGTATACTGTATAATTTATTTTTATATTGATACACTAGAAGTAACTAGAAGTCTTTTCAATCTCTACAAAGCTATAAAGGAAAAGACTGAGGGTGCTGGTTTTGTGGTTTGCATTTCAGTTAATATTTAAAAAACACATTTAGTGTTTGCCAGTGTTACAGTATGGTGCATCTACCTCCTTTAATATGATGGCCACGATGTGCTTAATAATGCAAATGCAATATTTTATGGAAAGAAATGCAAAATATATGCACAGTTTTAAGCGTTAATAGAAAAGTGAGATATTACCTACCTGTGCTGTGAGGTAGATTAAGCCATGTGTGATGGTCTATAGGAGATGGAACCAGTGATACTATAGCTAGAGTACCTGTATAGTTCAGAATGGCTGAGACACACTCAGTAGTGGTCCCTGATATACAGTCCTATGCAAAAGTTTGGCCACCCCTTTATAAATAACAGATTTTGGTGATTTTGTATTTGAAACAATGTAAACACAGTCTCTCTGGGAAATGTAAAAAAAAAATCCACAATATTTTCAACAAACATTGGTGCATAGTTACTTTTTATGCCATACATTGAACAGAAATAAAAAAAAAAAACATCATTATGGCACTGCATAAAGGTTTGCATTCCTAAGTCTGTGATACTTTTTACAAGGTTTCTGACCTTAATCAGTTCATTAGATCTGATGCACAGCAACAGCTGCCATTAGTAAATATCAACTGGTGCTAGTTTCAAAGCTTTATTCTCTGACTCTTCAGACCTTGTGCACACAGTTGTGAACACTCAACAACCATGGGTTCATCTAAGCAGCTGTGTAAGACTCTGAAAATGAAAGTTATTGATGTCCACAATGCAAGAGAAGGCTAGAAGAAGATAGCAAAGCATTCTCAGCTTGCAGTTTCCGCTGTGAGAAATGTAATTAGGAGATGGCAGTTCAGGGGAACTGTGGAGGTCAAGATGAGATGTGAAAGAAAACTCTCCGAGAGAACTGCTCGTAAGCAGGTCAGAAAGATGGATCAAAAGCCCCATTTGACTGCAAAACCCTGCTGGAACATTTAGCAGACTCAGGAGTGGTGGTGCAACGTTCCACTGTGGAGCGATGTTTGCACACACAAGACATTCATGAAAGGGTCAGCAGAAGAAAACCTTACCTGCATCCCCATCATAAAATCCAGCATCCAGCAACAGAACATCTACAGAAGCCCGATGCGTTTTGGAAACAAGTGCTGTGGACTAATTATGTTAAAATAGAACTCTTTGGCCACAATCAGCAAAGGCATGTTTGGAGTACAAAAAGGAGCAGCTTCTCATGAAAAGAACACCTTGCCAACTATTAAACATGGGGGTGGATCTATCATGCTGTGGGATTGTGTTGCAGCCAGTGGCACAGGAAACATTGCAGGGGTGGAGGGAAGAATGGATTCCACTAAATACCAGCAAATTCTGTAAGCAAACATCACACCATCTGTAAAAAAGCTGAAGCTGAAAAGAGGATGGGTTCTACAACTGGACAATGACCCTAAACATACCTCGAAATCCACTATGGACTACCTCAGGAGATGCAAGCTGAAGGTTTTGGAATGGCCATCACAGTCCCCTGATTTAAACATCATTGAAAATTTGTGAGAAGATCTTAAAAGAGCTGTGCATGCAAGCCGACCAAAGAATATTACAGAACTAGAGGTCTTTTGCAAGGTAGAATGGGAGAAAATCCCACGTATGAGAACTGAAAGATGTTTAGCTGTAAAAAGCGTTTGAGTGCCACAATAATGTTTTTATTTTTTATTTATTTATTTATTTATTTTTACGTTTGCATAAGACTGTACATGCACCATGTTCACCTGTAATTTTGTCTTGTAAAGTACTGTCAAGTAGTGTCATATGAAATTAAATATGGTTTTGCACTTGCTAAATCATGACCTGTATGTAAACTTGTAAATCTACACAAAATGGCCTAAAGCATCTGCCCGTCGCATGTGTTTGATCCACTTTCAAAACTTTGGGCATTAATATGGAGGGCATTAACATATTACCCCTCCCGTTTTGGCTATTACAGCCTTCACTCTTTTTTGTTAATTAGTGCTCATTCAGTCAAAATAGCATTTATAAGCTCCAGCTTGGAGAAGAGGACCTGGCATGGAATCAGCATTCCAAATCATTCTAGCTAATGCTCAGTTGGGGTCAGGGCTCTGTGCAGGCCACTGGAATTCTTCAATCTAAATTCAAATCATGTTTTTATGGATCTCACTTTGTGTACAGTGGCACAGTAATGCTGGAACTTAAATAGGACATTTGAAAGTATATAAATGTAAAAAATGACTTTGTGTTCTGTAGGATTAACACTAACCTTCACTGGAACTAAGGGGTCCAGTCCAAACCCTGATAAACAGTCCCAGGTCATTATTCCTCCTGCACCAAACTTTATTGTTGGCACAATACATTCCAGCACATGTTCTCCTGACATCTGCTGAACCCAGATTCATCCTTCAGTTCTGCCAGGTAGTGAAGGATGGTTTATCACTCCAGAGAACACAATTTTACTGCGCTAGAGTCCAGTAGCAGTGTGTTCTCCATCAATCCAGCCAGTGTTTAGCATCGCTCAAAGTGATCGTAGGCTGCGACTCACAGTTCTTGTGCTGTTGTTTCCAGAGGTTTAGAGTCCTGTAGTACACCAGAGAATAGGTGATTTTATGCACTACACCAATCAGTATTCTGCAACCCCTCTCTGTGAGTTTCTTTTGTCTACCATTTTGTTGCTACGTTTTCGCCGATCTTAAATGCTTATATTTGTAGTGATGGCACCAGGGCTGAACTCACAGGGCAGACATTTCACAAAGTGTCTTGTGGTCAAAGTGTCTTGCCATGCCAGTGATTGGACACACCTTCTCAAAAGTATTTGGTCACACCACCTACTGCTCTAATGACAGTTTTGCACACTCTTGACATCAGATTCATGAGGAATCGATCTGGAAGGCTATTTAATTACAGGTGTTCTTCATCAAGTTCATTAGTGGAATTTCTTAATTTATTTGGGATCATCAGTTGTGATGGTAGTGTTGGTACACAGTTAGCGATACTATTCCACTACGGTTCTTCTCCACATTATGGCAAGAACCAATGAACTAAGATAAAAAAAAACAACAGTCCATCATTACCATATTATAAAACACATTGTGGTTTGTTTACTTTTTTTTGTTTATTACATACTTCCATGTGTTCCTTCATCGTTTTGTTTGTTTTCAATATTAGTCTACAATGCAGAAATAATATTAGTCTACAATGCAGAGCAACCATTCTCTCTCTTTCTCTGTCCATACACACACACACACACACACACACACACACACACACACATATATATATGGACAGAGAGAGAGAGAGAGAAATTGTTGTTTTTGAAAGTTGAAATCCTTCAAACTCTTAGTGAGGCTAATCCTCCTTTTAGTTCAAGTCTGGGCTGAATACATAGAGAATGAGTCAATGCTGGCCCCAGCAAGTGTGACTAACTCAGAGAGGGACAATATAACTCTCTCTCTCTTTCTCTCTCCAGTGATGGATGAAGCGACTGAGGGCATTTCATGTGGAACAAACCGATCGAGATGAATCAATCATTAGCTCTCGTTTTTTTCTTCCACACAAAGCTTTTGGAAAAGAACTGCAGCTGGAAAGAACGTCTAGAAAGGCAGGGTAAAAAAATAACATCCGTTTCACATATTTATTACTTTTTTTAAAGCAATATTTGTTTGAAATATAAAATGTGCTGTCTCATCCTTACTTCAGCCTGGACATGTTTGCGATCTAAAGCTTGCTTCTTCAGTTTTTCCCTGAAACCATAAGGCTAATGTAGCAGTACATACTTGCTAACTAACTAAAAATTTCTACAGATTACAAAACAGTTCTACAATGTTTGAGAACTGTATGGGATGACTTGAATATGAACTTGCATGAGATTAACTGGTAGGGCATGACCTCTGGGGTATAACCACATATGCAAGTCTATTACTTGACATAGTTTGAGGGAAGTGTGTGATGATTGCATGCTGTATGATAGTATAAACCTGTATTGGCCATCTTGTTGGCTTATACTCCAGTAGTTGCATGGGCCTCATAGCTGCCAATACCAAAAAAACAAACCTCAGACCCCAAACATGTCTCAGCTGCTCAGTTGCATTTAAAGTCAAAGAGGAGAAATCAGTGTATTGTCTGGACTTTCAAACTCTTGAACGGTGTCCAAGCACATTAGCTTTTAGCTCCAGGTAGCTGCTTTTCCTCATTGATTTATTGATTGCTTTAATGAATGGTCCATTTTGTGGGATACAAGTCAACCGTGTAAATAATTAAAGTGAAAGTGACCATTTGTCATACGTGAACACACCACAGCATACAGTGTGAACAGCACGGAGCAGTGCGCAGGGACGGTACCTTGCTCAGGGTACCTCAGCGGTGCCTAGCGGTCTTGGGAACCGAACCCGGACTTTCTGGTCGCAGGCCGAATGCCCTAACCACTAGGCTACCAGCTGCCCGGATTTGGACGTAATTAGCAGTTAGCATATTTAGTAGGTTCCTTGTTTGTTTGTTTCTGTTATGTTGCTTTTATTTTTCATTTAAACTTCATTTCACAAGAATTACAGGAAATGCAATATCAGTTTTGGTCTCATAGAGGCTAAAATCACAGGATCTGATAACTTTCTTTTTAAATGCCTAAATACATTTTGAGCAACATGCTATACATGGCAATTCAGTCATGTATGCAGAACTCCATAATGTGCATCAAACGTGAATTCTATGAATGACCTTACTGTAGAGTAAGTAGGGAGCCATTTTAAATTCGAAGTGCATCCAGATGAATTATTATTACCAGCTTAGTTATAGAAGAAGGAAAAAGACAGTGTGGGATTTGTTTCAGTATCGGCAGATAATTGAAGATGCAGTATCAGTACAGGATGTGAAAAAGTGGTGTCGTGCCAACACTATTCAAGTGTACAAGGATCTTTATTGTTGAGTATTGTATAGTAGTGTACAGGAGTGTCTACATTATCTGTAGTGTAATATATTTAAGGGTGAAATAACAAAGGAATCAAACAAAGTACAGGGATACAAACTGAAACAGGAGCATGGCAAAAAAACTAAGAACAAGCTTAGTCTAACTGGAAAAGTTAAGAAGCCTATGAGAGTCCAAGTAAACATGTGAGGTGACAACAGGATCAGACACATCCAGATCAGACTGTCAAAGTTAAATAGCAGGGATCACAGGTGTACAGAAATCAAGGAGCAAAATAATAAAACGGCTCACTAGTCAGGAGACCTGGGACAGGAGTGCAGGCATGACTGTTTATTGAGGTACTTTATGGTCTAACATCTCATATTCTATTGTATTTGACTGTATTATATATCGATAATATCTTCTAGTGTATAATAGAAAACAAAACTGTTTTTTAAAAAACAAAAAATAGAATGTAGACCCAGTATAGTCAAAGCAGTCTAGCGGTCACATAAATGCAAAATTGCTGCAATCAAGTGTTTGCTGTGAAGAGGGAATTAAACTCTCTGAAGCTGTTTAGTGAAATGGCCAGAATTTCCCACTGGTGTGAACGGGATACGTGTCTCTGTTAACAGTCCCAGAACTACGTTCACATGTCTGCTCTCGCTTCAAGTTACTGAGGAGCAACTTGTATTTCTTTTCTCACCTGATAATACACCTTCAGAAAAAAAACACAAAAATCACTCCAATCACCAGCATTTTTGAGTAACTGGTACTTCAGTAAAAGAATAGGACAGCAGGCTATGGGTGTTGGGTTATGGGCAGAACAACACAGTTTTTTTCGTCCGTCATAGTCATCTCTGCTGCCGTCATCACTTAAAGTCCCTATTATCCGGTCGTCAAGGGTCCTGTGGACAGAAAATGACCAGTGATGAATGAGGTTGAAGGCTGATAAACTGTGCAGCAACAGATGGACTAAGACTGTAATCGTACACCTGTATAGTGGCGCTGTAAGGCTGGTGGTTCTAAAGTGCTGGTTTAGTGCCGCAGTAAGATAATTTGTCCATATTGTGCTACTACAGTGTGTGCACTTGTGCATGATTGTTGTTGGGGATAATGACAGGCTGCTACTTGGCCAGGAATCCTCATTATCACACCACAAACCAAAAACAAACAGCAGTGTGTCGCCTCACTGAGCTCCATTTCCTATTCAATAGAGCTAACATCTGCCACAGCTACTGTTAACACACACACACTCACAGATCTATTCTCACACCTGAGCTAGTTTGCTGGCCTTATACACATACTTATCCCCCTTGCTTATACACATATAAATAAATATATAGTGCTTAGAAGTATGGGATACATTCTATTTTGTTAGAGTAATGTAGGCGTATGCCATATTATATGCCTAAGCACATTATATGTCTAAGAGAAAAGTATATACATGTAATATGGAATAACAATCTAAATGTGACAAGCATTTAAGCCTAATGCTAAACCTTCTCATAAATGTAACCTCAGTAACCAAAAAAATGTGTGTAAAAAAGAAAAAGAAAAAAACAAAATCTGGCTGAAGCTTGTTAACCCCCCCCCCCCCTTTCTCTGTCTCTGTCTTTCTGTATCTCGCTCTCTCATTCTCTCTCTCTCTCATTCTCTCTCTCTCTCTCACTCTGTCTCTCTCTCTCTCACACACACACACACACACACACACACTTGCACCTCCTTTCACACCTGAACCATCGTGCTGCTCTCATGCACACACCTCTGTTACTAGCACACTCACACACATAGACACCTTTCCTTTGAGCCTGTGCTGATTAGTGCCCTCTGCTTATTGAGATAAACAAAAACAACACTCACACATTTTCACATGCGCAAGGACAAAAGGCGCAGGCAGGGCGTGAAGTCGACACTGAAGAGACTTTCGAAGCTAAAGCGGTCCAAATAAAACCATTAAGAAATAAACCACAGAAAAAGTAGGAAGCTGTAAACCGTGCTGTTATAAAACTGCATACACTCTTACAAATGAGAAGAATACAAAGACAATTATTACATAAAAACATAGGAGATATTTTAAACCAACAACTGTATAAAGCAAACAAACAAAGACCTGGATATGGTATTTTGAACATAGTGAATATTTTTTATTAAATAGCTGGTTGCCCTGTCCCAGATAAAGACTAATAGGTACAAATCATCAGTATTAAACTTTACAAGCATTCTAAAACTTCACCAGCATCCTAAAACTGAAGTAATGAGATACTTAATATTTTAGCACTTTATATTACATTATATATGGTTTTGAATTATATGTTCTGAGACAATGATGAGAAAATCTTGTCATACCGTATATTTTAAAATGCACTTTTATCAAACCTGTCTCTTTTCACCGACCACTAAGAAACAACAGTGGTCTCTTTTCTCTATGCTACTGGAAATACCTATTTTGGTGGAAGCTATCATTTTCAACACTAAAAACAATGTTTTTGGTGCTTTACTGCTTTTTTCCACATTGTAGAACTGTTGTGTATATGCAATCAAACACTAGAGGATCTCATAATTTAATATATACAAAATATACTGGGGAATTGGGGAAAACAACGTCACATATATTAAAAAACCAAGAGAGTAATATTTCTGCACATGCAAATACACATTAATTGCACATTGATTTGTTTTGGGGTTTTTTCCCCTGAGTGCCCAAATGTTCAGAAATGGTCCTGACTATGTGTATCCTCCCTACACACCTCCAGTGCCAGAGTGATTAGAGACCAAGCTTAAAAAGGAGGGTGTGAAATGAGGAAAGGAGAAGAAGACACAGAAGGAGGGAGGAAGACAGGAAGAAAACTGGACCACATCTCACAGTGGCTTGGAAAGAGTAAGAGAGATGAGGGGTCATAAAGAGATGTGTGAAAGAATATAAAGAGAGAGGGAGAACAGGTTTACTGGAAAAATAAACCTCTGAAATGAAAGTGTGTAAAGTGCTGTCTATGCTTTTTCCAAAGTAGATCATACATAAATGCCATTTGAAAGTATAATGACTATAAAGTGTCCAGAGAGTGGAAGTATAGGATAGGGGTTTCTAGTAAACAACTCATCATCACCCTCCAGTTTTAAAAATGACTTCTAACACACTTGAACCAGGTGTTCTTTGTTCTTAATGGTTAGATGTTGTGCGCAAAGATATATCAAAAATGTTGAACATCGGGGGGAGGGGTCTGAGGTCTGAGAACCACCAGTCTCAGTAACCTAGGTAACGCTGACCATCCCTATAGCAAAGTGTAACAACAGCCACATTTCAACAACAAGCATTTAGCCTGTTTATTTTTATAAGATATTTATTCAGACGACGTTGGCAAAATGCGTTATTTAAGACAAAGGTGAACACATGCAAATACGTCAACATTTGTGACGCCCCTGTTGGAGCTCTGGCCCCCTCTAGAGGTGCTGTAGGAACTTTTTTTTTTTTATTACATGAAATCTCTGGGAGATGCAGTTCATAAACAGTTAAACTGCTGTATGAACTTAATTCAGTCACATTTCAATTCAGTCAAACCAGGGCAGTCAGAATATACAGATTTGCTCTCCTCCCCATACATTTCAGCTGCTGATGGAGCAAAACTGAATCATTTAAGTACAAATAATTCTTTCACTGGAACAGAATGTGAGATCAATACAGCAATATGAAAAGAAAAAGAAACAGAAAAGAAATTACAGCCCCTTAGGTTGAATCGTAGTCCAGTAGACTGCTTTCTCTTTAGAACTGCTTTCTTGTTGTTTGCCATGCACTCACTGTGTTCTCACTGCACTCCGACCCTGTTGGAGTTTGTCAGATGTGTTAGAGCAGGAAAACCCAAAAAGTGAAGAGTGAATGGTAATTTTTTAAAGTATACTACATACTACAACTATTTTATTTAAAAATGTAGATTTAGTGTCATGTGACATTTAACACATAACCTTTAACAAATCAGCACATACCAAAAAGGGGATTTTTTAATGGAGCATAATTAAAGGATTAAAAGCTTCAATGTGAAATTCTGTATTCTATAAAAACTAATAATTGTTCACAGCTGTGATTATAGGAATGTTTAATACCTCTGAAGCTCCTTTACAGAACGTTATATACCACTTTTTTATCAAGAGTATTTATGAATTGTATATATTATGGATTATACATAACCAACATATATATAATGTGTATGTAGATATTGTTGACCAACATTACATATACTATTTACATTACATATACAAGCCATCAGAGACAATAAAAAACTCCCTGAAGCTGGAGGAAGAAACCTTGGGAGGAACTAAAACTCAAAAGGCGAACCCATCCTCCTCTGGTCGACCTGGAGTGTAAAAGATGGGTATGGGTCTATGGGTAAATCTAATAGAAGGCCTTTGCGTGCAGATTTATTCACTGCTGAACAGAGCAGGTACAGTAGTGGTAGTGTTTGCTGGAGTCTGTGTGAGGAATGGTTTGAGAGTCTCCAGTTCACAGCAACAGGAACAAGAATCTACACCAGAGCTTTGAGCAGCAGTCGCCCTTGGATGGGGGAGGAGCACACATGGGAATGTCCAACACATCCGAAACAGTGTGGGACACTTTGGAAAGGAACAACATTGATGGCCAGTATAGAATGGGGTGGTGACCTGTGGTCATTCAGACAGATATGCAGGGATTCCCCATGGAGAAGATAGGGGACAGGAGATAAATAGAAAACAAAGCTAATTCTGTTTACAAAGTACAAATTATAACTGTAAAAAGTGCATGTTGAGACTCTGCCTAGCTAGAAAGGGCCGTGGGGTATGTGACACATGAGAGCACCATGAGGCACTGGCGCACCTTCACTCCACTGAGTGAACAAGAGGAGTGGTGGGATGGTGAGATTTATTCAATTTTCTGTGCCCACCACCTCTCAGCCCTACACTCTTCATCTGACAGAAAAAATCTGTAAAAGAAAATTTGACTAAATGTGTTGGTTTTCAGCCTGGGCTTAAAAACTGAGATTTTTTCAAATCCCCCCCACACACAGTAAAATGCCACAGTAAAAAATCTCTATATCAGGTCCAGACATAGTATGATAGCTACTGAACTGA
>JBBPDC010185607.1:0-15456 GCA_037974485.1 Hemigrammopetersius urotaenia | reverse complement strand
TCTTTAAGTCCATCTCATGAAAAATCGGAGCAGAAACAAAGGTGTTGCGTTTATATTTTTGTTGAGTGTATATATTTTGCTATCTATACTTTTTGTCAAATAATGCAATTATAATGACATGCAATCCTTGAAGTTTCGAATAGGGATTTGAATATAAAAACAGTGAATCTGTTCTTCAGTGAACAGAAGGCATGCTCTCGTAATCCCGTCTGTATGAGGCAAAGCATGCATTTGATGTGAGCAGTCAATAAAGGTCACATATTTGATATGTATATCCTTACATACTAGATAAAGCACAAATCAGCACGTCTTCCTCAGCTCCACAGACTCCAGCACATCAGCTCTTGCCTGACATTTTCCTTTGATCCTGACTACAGCAACAGCCGGAGACATTAAAAATGACATTCCTCATATCATCACTTGTTAGGGTAGCTTGTAATAATGACTGCCTTCATGAGATCAGTGATGAACAAAATTAAAAAATGAGTAGACTGATAATCATCGATGCAAAATTAACTTTAAATTCCACTTTAATTAATGTATTGGTCAGTCAGTGCCTTTGAATGACATCTCAAAAGTTTTTTTCAACTACGTAATGTTTTCTTCTCATACTTTCCTCGTGGAATTTGCTGCCAATAACACGGTTGAACCCAGCACATCATGTTAAAATGGCCCTGTTAAATTGGCGGTTCAGGTTTTCTTTAAGGCACTTTGAACTGTCCATTTAGAGGAAACATGTTTTAGCCTTTACCCTCCCTGTGTTGATGGTTTCATGTGACTGGGGGCTTCTGGAAATACATTTAATAGGCCTATATGATGGAAAACAATTTTTTTCAGTCTTTTACATATTTCAATCTTAAACATCCAGTAACAAAAACAGCCTGATTAACCCTGGGAATACGAACATCTTGGATCCGAGCCGAAATTGTTGTCACATGACAAAACAACTCCTCATATGGAAGTTCCCCCAGTTTGTGTTGATGTTTGAGGTCTCAGACGTCATGTTGAGCTTTGTTTGGTATTTCTATGTCACGTAGAACCAAAGTCATTGTAATTTAAAAAAAATATGTAATAATAATAACCACTACTGGGGTTTTAAACAAAACAAAACAAAACCACATAAAACCACACTGTTTTTATTTGTTAAAATCAGATTTGTTTAATACGCTTTGGGTTAATTCTAAAGGACATCAAGAGATTAGACATTGCTTTATTTCGTGAATGATTTATTTTGTACATAAATCCCTACAAAATGTATAATTGGGCCTGAAGGAAAAATAATCTAAAAATAATAATGTAAGTAAAATATGAATAAACCATGAACAAAAATGCAGGTTTTGACAAACTCTTTTCTACTTTCTGAAATACACTGATGTCCCACAAATAAGGCAGATGAATTGTTTCCTGTTGCCTTTTTTTTCTTTCAGAATTTAAAATACAGTCCCTGTCTGCCCCTCATCTGCACCCTGTGAGGCCTGCCTCAATTAGTACTATTGATGACTTTGAGGGATGAGTGTCTGGAGTGAGTAATTGCAGAAGCACATTAACAGAGATCACATCAGTATTAATCTGATATTAGTCTCATTTTAAATATTGGAGCTGGGTCCCATTAGAAAGGCTGGGCTGGGATTACCACCTGCCCACATGCTGGGATGGAGGAATGGATGATAGAAATATAGAGATGGACAAGTGACACCATCTGGTCTGTGAGACAGTACCAGGGTCAGTGTACACACACACACACACACACACACACAAATTCATACATAAACCAGTCCGCTGCCTCTGGCTATAATCCTCTATATAGTTTGTTCTTAACAGCATACAGTGTAAAAGTGTAAAGCGAACTCTGTTAATCTGCTAAAAGTGTGCTTCACAGCCCAGAACAGTAGTGCTGTTGGTCAGAGATGTGAATTGTCACATTTACCCTAGTTGCACTCAAGGCAGAGCTTCACACACAGAGTCTTGCATGGTACAAACTCTTGATCACAGACATTTCCATTGAAATGAATGTAATTTCACGAAACAGACCCGTAAGACGAAAGGGAAAAGGCTGAGAAGACCAAAGGATGGATCATTTCACTGCGATACGTCCATTTGAAGATACCTAAAGACTCTGTTACTGTCAAACCTATAAACACACTTGCGCATATACCCGACAGCTGCATATCAGCATTTCAGTCCTCTGATTGCGTTTGATGGCTCTTTCCAGAGCAGGGGCTGAAGAGCTATGAATCTGAGGGAGACTGCATGTGTGTGAATCCATATTCCACACAAGCTCTCAGCAGGGGCATGGCTGAGGGGATTAGCAATGAGCCCCGAGAGGGCTCCTAGGAGGAGGAAATGAAGGACATAGAATTCTAAATGTATGTGTGTGAGAGGAGAGCACATGTGCACCATGAAAAAGTGCAGGCATGATCTTCTCCTGACCTGCTGTGCTGCCTATGAGAGCAGTACCACACAAGTCTGACAACTTGAGGTCAATGTTCTCCTATCTACACTCATTTTTCTGCATGTTCATGCCTGAGGTAAACATTTGAGTCCTCGCTGAGGGACTTTGGTTTAATTTTGGGGATGGGAGGGTCATCCTACCCTTTTTTACACACACACAGAAGTATTCCTTCCAGCCTGTGGCACAAATTAATTTTTGTAAAAGGAAAAAAAAAAAATACTTCCAGCAACTCAAACTTTCCCTCAAATGTCAAAGGCTTGATGCGTTCCAGTCTGGGCTGGGCACTCTAAAGCCAATGCATTACTGCATCAGTTTCTCATAGGAAAAAGCATATATTCATCATCCACAGAGAATTGCTAATTCATGAGTTGGTTTGTTGGTTATGGAGAAATCAGGTGATTGTCTGTTTGATTGTCTGGTTCTTTCTCATAGCCCTAAGAACATGGGGTGCAAACTCGCCTGCTCTTACCAAGTCATTTATGTGTAAGGACAGCTGAAAGCCCATGTAGACACATTCACAAGCTGATTATTTTTAATTAAACCACACAAACAGTGATACATATATTTGTTTTATAACTGACCTGAACTTTAGTGCCTTTTTAGCCTTCTTACCCATCAGTGTCTCTTTGAAAAAACATTTTTAAGAGGACTCGACCATCCTGTCTCTCTCTCTCTCTCCATATATTACAGAGGTGGCTCGACCACAAAAAAAAACGATTGATGATCAGTAGTCATTATATAACCAAAATGAATAATAATCTAATAATTAAAAATAAATGAACTAACAACAACAACAATAATAATAATAATAATAATAATAATAATACCTGCTATATTTAGTATAGCAATAAAAGCAAAAACATAGGGAAACGTAACAATTGACATGTCGATATAATGTTATCATGCACAAAAACGTTGTTTGTTAATCTAATACCTACAGAAGCCCTTCATGACAACTGACTTAAACCTACATAAACTTTGCACGGGTGAAATTACTTTACAAGGCATGAAATCAGCATTAATGACGACTCATAATGGGTCAAATATGCCTTAATACATATAAATGTAGGTTTATATCAGTTGTAAGCTTACATTTTTGACATATAGCCTGAGAGATGCTGCCCTTCAGCAAAGTATACCTTGTTTTAATGGAAACTAAGAGCTATGACAGCTAATTAACAGAAACCAAAAACTCCCAGTTCTACAATGTTCTACAATAGAACAAAGCAAAAAATTGTTGTGAGGACCACCATGTATAAATAAAGACGAAGAAAAACATAATTGGCAAGAGAAACTGAACCTCAGCTTATTTGTCACCCACCACAAGGAGCAGGTGCCTTTCACACTTGAGTAGATGAATCAAACCCTTGGTGAAAATGGCACTGAGTGTGGACAAGTCCACAACATAACCCAGTGCTCCCATGTTTTCAGACGGCTGACAGCAGATTCTAAAGATGATCAAAAGGGTCCATTCATCCAAAGATCCCAAGTAATGATATTTGAGATCCAATTTATTATAGCATCCCTTAGGCTGTTTGCGATGCTTTCAGAGTTTATGTTGTAACCAAGGTCGGCATATATTCACACATGAAAGGCGAAAAGAGTGTTGTGTTGCATAAATAACCACAAGAAACCTAACCATGGGTGTATCATATGTTTTAATTACTTTTTATTTGTGTGATTTATTTTGATTTCAATCAATTTGTGTGAGCTGGTGTATAACTGATGACATTTCACTTTTCTAGCCATATTACATTCATATCCACATTAATAATCCACCCCATATAGTTCTTATATGTATATTATACATTCATGTATGTCTTGTTACTAATGCACCTGTACTTTATACTTACCGTCATACTGTTTCAACTGTTTTTACTTTTTTATTTATTTATTTATTCATTTATTTTTTTACTGTTTTTAAGGTCGGTCGTAGCAAAAAGCATTTCACTGCATGCTGTACCATGTATATGACAAATAAAATTTGAATCTGAATCTGATATTTTGCACAACAGATGGCAAAAATACAACATTAGATTGTTTAGCTTCTGTTTAATTCTTGCAAATTATCCCAGACAATGTGAACTCATTAACCAAACAAAGCTATCACTGCCACTAGTATGGGATTAAGCAGAAAGGGAGATCAGCTGCATCCCAGCAACTCAAACATTCCCTCAAACATCAGAGCCTTGATGTTTTCTAGTCCGGACACCTTGAAGCCAATTCAATACTGCATCACTTTCTCACAGAACAAAGCAGATCTTCATCATCCACTAAGAATTGGTAGTTACTTCATTGGTTTTATTGGTTTGTTAGTTATGGACTTTGACTCCGGGTCCTTTCTTATCTCCCCAAGAATATTTTTTATTCTTGATTTACAAAAGTGAGAACATATTGACAAAAAACATTATTGTCTCAAAATGTTTCCTTCTTTCCTACAAAGGGATGCTACAAAGGGTTATTCACATGGTGCCACAGAAGAACCATTTTTGGTTCCCTAAAGAGCTCTTGGTAGTTACTGTAGGAATTATTGTTGTAAGTGAGGGGTTTGCGAATGTTAATATGATTTTCTCAGGACCTGTTTCGGGGCAACTGGTGGCCTAGTGGTTAGGAAGCTGCTGTTAGGATCAGATGGGCGTCGGTTTGAATCCCAGCACTACCAGTGACACCACTGAGGTATCTTTGAGCAAGGTATGGTCCCCACACACTGCTCCCTGGGCACTGTCTTCCTCGCTGCCCTGTGCTTTACTTGGTGGGTTAAATGCAGTGAACAATTTGTGCTGTTCATACTGTGTGCTGTGACAAATGGGCACTTTACACTTGGCATCATTCAAACCACTGTTTATGGCAAAGAACCATTTAAGAGAGACACAATCCAACCTTCAGTTAGGTGAGGCCTTGATATAAAGAACATTCATGGATGCCTCCCATGTTCCAAATGTGGAGATGAAAAATCATATTTTCTGCAAACTTCCTCTGTTTCTCTAATGGCCATCTGTGCTCTGGTTGTTACCAGAGAGGTTTTATCTGGTGCTAAGCTCAGGGTTAGTGCAGACTGTGCACAAAGCAATTAGCTGAAGTTTCTAGGAGAAGCCTGGTGATTTTGAGAGGGCAGAAGTTGCAGGGTGCGCCGCTGAACAGCTTGCTGATGGTATGCCTACCGAGTCGCGTACCAATTTGCATTTGTAGCCAAATATGGCAGCTCTGGTCAGGGACGAAGAAAAAGCAGCAGCAGTCACGACTGGAGAGAGTTGGATCACCTCATTTGCATATTCTTTCTGTGGCCCGTATGGGGAACAAAGGGCCGACTTCTGCCTGTTGAGTGACAGGGTAGCATTATGAAGACAAGCTGTCATTGCTTTGGTGAATAGAGAATACAATAGTAATATTCAGTGGAGAATATTCAATGCGCTTTAGCTGATAGAGAATGTCTATAATTCAGTGCAAAAAAAGAAAAAGATCTTGGTAAGCAAAACCATCTTAGGAATATTAAAAGATCATTCAGCCTATTTCAAGACAGCTTACTCAGATTAAAGAATTGTGTGCACTGAAATGGTCTCATTGCGTTGGCAGGTGATTCTGCTTGTTTCAAGGATTATATCTAAGCATTATTATCTGCATAATAAGATAATTATGCTAGCTGTAATTATACATAATATTATAATTATATGATGTAATTGCATTAATAACACTAACATCAATACTGCCACATATTTTAAACCTGGAAATGCATTCTGGTGATTGAACCCTTCAGAACGTTTTTAGTAGCTCAGGCTGAAGCCCAGCTGCCCATGTGCTATATGTTGCTATAAAAGAATCCATACCTGAAGCCTTCTCACTGAAAAACAGCTTTTGAATGTTTTTCATTTCTTAAAATGTCTTAAAATGATTAAGAAATATTTTCAGCTCTTTTGGGACCACTGGATAAATCATCAAGGAGCAAACTGATAAAACCCCACCGAAGGGGAAGCTTTAGTTTCCCCTTATTAAAAGGTTCAGTGTAACAATACTCCACAAGCTGTGTGCACAAGAGAGAGAGGCTATAGGAACTGGAACTACAGATGATATATACGGCCTTTTGGCACATTTATATTTTAGTCCTATTAGTGTGATAAACTCACATATATAGGAATGAACAAAAATGAAACATCATATTGAAGCTGAGCCGAATTATTGGTCCTGCTAAACCAGTATCAGATTGTTACGTTTCATTGTAAAGAATTTCTCTTTCATCCTTTATGAATAAAGTCATATTTTTTGGTGTTTATTATTTTGTGTGATTATGCAGAGTTTACAGAGTTTATTTAAAGAGTCGTGCTGGTTAAATCTTGTGGGCCGTGGCTGCTCTTGTGGTCAGTTGAGTGGGCTGCATATTGCAAAAGGTTTGTAACCCTGGACCCACAGTAAAAGTTAACATTGTTTCTTGCTGCTGTAAAGTTATGATAGCAGCAGTATTTGTGTGCAAATACACAGTCCACACACAAACAGGACTATTAAAGCAGCAATCCGTGAGATATTCTATTCATTCTGGCTAAAATACATCACAGAGCAGTAACAAAGAAGGTTCATGTTTTAAGCATTTTTTTTTTAAACGAGATTCACCTGCCTTGAAGTTTAGAGTGGCAATTTGAAATAGCATCTAAGATAATTTAATCATTTTGTTCATTAGAATTAACCTGCATTATAATGGCATTTGTCAGATGGCACACCCCAAATTAGCTCTGAGAAATTAAGGTCAGTACAATTTATCTGATTTTCTATAAGACCGATTGAAACACATTTCTAAGACTGTTGCCCATCCAGCAAAATGTCCCAGTGTGACTGCGGCCAATCAAAATTCTATCCCAAAACAACTGCAACCTATCAAAAGTATGTCCCAGGATGACTATGGCCTAACAAACATTTATCTGATCTCTACTGCAGCCCAACAAAGTTCTGTCTGAACCCAACTGCATTAGCCTTATGCCCCTTTAATGTCAGGTGGCACACCCCAAATGAACTCCATTAACACACATTTCCAAAACTGTTGGCCAGACTGGAGAAAGGTGTGCCAGTCTCCCTATGGTCTACGTAAAGAACACTGTTTTAATTTGCAGCTATTTTAATGCATCTGTGGGTTTTTTATCATTATTGCACCACTGTTGCTTCTACCCTCATATTATTCTAATTTCAACCTCTTTGACTCTATTTGCTCATTCTGAAAACTTTCGTGTTTCCTCCTGTCTGGTTACGCTGTGAAACCAAATTGACACCTTAATGCGTTAATCTCTTTGTCAATGCCCTGACCAAGCGAGGATAGACGTTCCTTTGATTGGGTCTCTGAGCGATGTAAAATGTTCATTGATTTCTCTCTTTACCTGCTAGCCAGCTAGGCTAATCAGCCACCCCACCTCTGCACAGAGCTCTACTTAGATAAACTATAACCAGCCTTCCAGCCATGGTGCAGCCGCTGTTCATGAACCTACATATATTTTGATTTAAAGGTTGTTAGCTTCAGGAGGGTGCAGTGATAAGCAGGCCTGAGATTTTGATCCAAACCTGAAAGATGCTTGAGAACTGAGTCCAATTCACTGCAGTATTGCAGCTTTAGAAGCTGCAGCCTAAATTCTGTCCCAACACAGCTCTAATTCAAAAGTTCTTTCTCAACATGACTGCAGCCGGACAAAGGTATATCTGATCTCAAATGAAGCCCAATAAATTTCTGCCCTAACACAATTAGGGCTGACAAAACTGCTGACAAAACTGCTGACAAAACTTTACCTCAACAAAACTATCTCTGGTAACTGTTACCCAAAAAATCCTGTCCCAGCACAAATCCAGCCCAGCAAATTCTGTCCCAACACAACCGAATTCGAAGTTGAAGTCATATGTACAAGACATAGTGTACAGAGCACAATGAAGCGCTTAGTTGAACACCCTCTTCACATATAGAACATAAAGACAGTGCAACAGTATTTCACATTGGATGAGGAACAGATGTTTTTCACACAGAGAGAGAACCACAGTTACTGCTTGTCGAATAGCCTGATGGCACTGGGATAGAAACTGTTCCTGAATCCTGAATCGAGTCCTGAGTCTCCTGCCAGCAGGAAAATTAAAAGTGGCAGTGTGGGGTGGCTGGGGTCTTTCATGATGTGCTTAGTTTTGTTCCAAACTCAACTATAACTCAGCAAATTCTACCCCAACACAACTGTATCCCAACAGAATTATGTCCCAACACAACAGTGACACAACAGAATTCTGTCCAAACTATAACTCCACAACATTCTATCCGTACGCAACTGTATCTGACATGTTGGACATGGGTAGAAGGACGCAAATGCAGAAAAAATCAGAAAACAAAAAGGTATAATGGTGCTTTAAACTAACAACGGAGAGCCATGAAACAGGTTGTTTGCTAACCTGCACATGACACACAAGACGAAGTGATGGTGATGAAGTCTGCTGGGGGCTTGGTCGGGGTACAGACATGAGAGTATCCCTATAAAATTCCTGCTGGGGTCTTTCATGATGTGCTTAGTTTTTGTCCAAACTCAACTATAACTCAGCAAATTCTACCCCAACACAACTGTAACCCGACAAAACTCTGTCCCAACATAAGTGACTCAACACGATTCTGTCCAAACACAACTACAATCCAACTAAATTTGGTCCTAATGCAACTATAGCTTTACAAAATTCTATTCCAAAAGTACACTACCTCATGAACAAAAAGTGAGCCCAGCATGCCAGTTAATAGGTTAATAAATGTAAAGAGGAATAATCAAGTAAAACAGAAATAAGAGGTAGAAGGTGAGAGATAAACTCTTGAGGAACCTGAGTGTGAAATATGAACTCAACCTGAGCCCAAAAAATGTGAGAAACAGTCTCTAAACATTCATATTTTGAGTTTTATAATATGAATTCTGTTGTATTTATCGAAACGGAACAAACGTTCAGAGCTTTATTCAGAGTGAGCTGACAGCCATGAGCCCCACTGCAAGGAACCAAAGCTTCTTGGTAAACATCATTACTGTCTGCCTGCCCGCCTTATATTTCAAATAATGCAGTGGCCATGTTTACTTGGAAGGCCTAGGTGCGTTGGTGGGCACAGTTGCCATCTTAACTGTGCTGTTCATTTAGTGGAGAGATGAGTAAGAGGGGAAGTAGAGCTTAACGAGACTCTGGGAGAGCGGCAGACAGCAAATCCGCTCAAACATTGTCCTCGCAGGCAGTGGGTGGGCAGTGGTGTGGGCCTGACTGTTCATGTTTAGACATTTCCTTGTTGTGTTTTTTTCAATATGCTGTCCTTATATTGAATCTTTTGCAGATAATGTGGTTAAAGCCCTTGATGTTTTGTCTTTACTAGAAAGCATTTAATATACAGAACTGTGTAAATAAATGGTTTTGCCATATACATCATTACAGAATATTTGGTTTTGCATGTAGTTATTAATGCTATCTAGTCTCTAATATTGCTGACATTCAAATGAAATGTACAATTACAACAAACTTTTATATGTATCTTAAATGTGTTTGTGGTTGGAACATCATAACCATAATACATTTTGTCAGTTTTTTTCTTGTTAACTTCAAAATGCAAATAGTACATTTTGGAATGTTTTGGAACAGCCTCAAGCTTTTAGGTGCAGGAAAATGTATAATTTTTTTTTTTCATTTTACATGGGCCCTTGAAATAAGCATGATTGACTAATTGGAGAGTGCACTAATACACTGGCACCAGAACACAGGCTTATTTCCATCCGCTGCCACAGTCACTTTATATGAGGCTCAGACTCCGACCCAGCTGCTGGCTCCCTCTGTCGTGTCCTCAGCCTACATGAGAAGAAAAAAGATCCGACACTTCAGAGTAAAACAGTCTAATGAAGAAGAGACACACACAGCCTCTCGCTCTTTGTATCCTACATCAGCACAAATTCTGTACTCATTAAGTGTTTGCGAAGTCTTTACTGCTACATACACTTACACACATGTACAACCATGTGTTGATCCCGGGTAATTGTCAGGAGGCCATTCTCTGCACTCTGTTTGTGGACTGTCCTGCATTACACTCCATCTGACCCCTGGGACTCATTAAGGTCTGATACTCTGTAGAAAACACAGCCAGGTCCAGGCTTGTGCTGGGTGAGTGCAAGCACATACGTGTGAGTCCTACAAAATGTACACTCCCTCTCTCTCTCTCTGTTACTCTCTCCCTCTTTCCCTCTGTTACTCTCCCTCTTTCTCTCTCTCTCTCTCGCTCTCTCTCCTCTCTTTCACCCTCTCCCTTTCTCCCTCCATCACTCTCTTCTCCCTCCCTCTTTCTCTCTCACACACACACACTCCTCTCTCCCTCTGTCACTCTATCACTCTCTCTCTCTCTCTTTCTCTCTCTCCCTCTCTCTTTCTCTCTCTCTCTCACACACACACACGTACACTCTCCCTCTCACACACAAACACTCTCCCTCTGTCACTCTCTCCGCCTCTCTTTCTCTCTCTCTCTCTCCCTCTCTCCCTCTCTCTACCTCTCTCCCTCTCTCTTTCTCTCTCTCTCTCTCTCTCTCTCTCTCCCTCTCTCCCTCTCTCCCAGTGCCTTCTTTTTATATTTATTTATTTTCTTGTCTTTCTTCCCTTACATATATTTTGTGTGTGTTATGTATGTATGTATTTGAGAACATAGCAGACATGAACATATTGGCCACGAATGAAACACTGTGCCACAAATGACACAGCTGTCAGTCCAAGCACAGTAAACCCACACTGAAAGTGCTCTCTGATCAGCTATTCATTTTGATTGAAAGAGATGTAGCGAATGTGTTCATGGAGTGAAGGAAAAGATGACTTTACGTTACATTCAGACGCAGCGGTGGAAGGCAATCTTAGAATGGAAACTGGTGGGAGGCAGAAGAGGGTGCGGTATGTGTGTGGTGAATGTGTTTGTATTTACTACAGATGGCACCCTTCCAGAAGCAGTTATCACTAAAGATCCAGAATCAGTAGCGCTGGATTACATATCAGACAAAATGAACTCAATCTTGTTCTGTGAAAAATGTAATTAAATTCAGTTCCATTTTATTTATACAGTACCTATTACAGCTAGCGTCACAAAGCATCTTTACAGAATCCAGGTCCTAGTGAGCCAAAGGCAACCGAGGCAAAGAAAAACTCCATAATTCTGAAGGGAAGAAACCTCAGGAGGAACCAAGACTCAAAAGGGGAACCCGTCCTCCTCTGATCGACCTGGAGAGAGAAAGGATAGTCTCTGTGGAGGCTAACAATAGAATGCCTTCATTTACAGACTTAATCACTGCAGAACAGGCTAATGCAGAAGGAACAGTTAAGAGTTAACAGTGGTCGTTTTTTTGCCGAGGTCTATGTGAGGAGGAACACTTATAGGTATACAGAAGTGTGCTATACCTTTGATTTTCCAGTGTATCTCAGCCCAGTAACACTGTTTCTAATGCATCAGTAGCTCAATTTTCTCCCTGTAGTTTATGGCCAGTTGTTGTTTCAAAACCATGACCATTACATATTTGTTGTTTACTTTTTATAGTCGTGTTTGAGGTTTTTCATTTTTCTCAGCATTCTTTAACCATGTGACAAAAACCTATCCCATCTAACTTGTTAGTGATGTCCTGGTAAGCTTTCTTCGGTGGTTTAAGATTGATAGTGTCATGGAAAATACTACTGAAATGTATTTTTAGCCCAAACGGATAGTAGTGTTTGTAATTATTCATCTTCCAAGTTGTTAGTTTGTATCTCCAGTGCTGTTTTTGGACGGAAAATGGCCTCTGTCCATGTCCACTGAAGTTTTACCAATCAGAAAGCAGTGACGCAGTCAGCTCAACCATTGAGCAGGGCCTTGACCGCACGGGTATGGCTTGGGTACCAGTCACTTTATTTGTTGTGGCAAAACATTTGTTGATGGTGTGGCACTGTTCCTTGTGTCAGTGAAAAGCTGGTTAGAGTCAGTAGTTGGAGGCAGAGTAGGAGGAGTAGGAACAACACTGAAAACCAGTCGAGGACACGTGGGCAAGGATCCACAGTGAGGGCAAATCCGGTATGAGGTGGTAACCTGGAGGCCCCAGTGGTGGTCTAACAGCCTAAACAGATGCACAGCGATTCCCCTCGGAGAACACAGTCCAAAGAAGGTGATGGGAGACAGTTAGTTCTGTTTATGCAGCTATGATCTAGCCCGAAGCAGCACACACTCACTTCCTGCGTGTATTAGAAGAGTGTTTTAAAAAGAGTGTGTTAGGTACTTTTACATGCTTATTAAAGGGAGTTTCGGTTAGAAACAGCTCATTTTAAATGTCAGTAGAATTTTAAGAGAAGATATTGGGCCAATACCGATATTGGTATTGACATTCAGTATTGGAAAAGAAAGTGGTATCATTCATCACCATGCCAGTATAGGGCTACCGAAGCTCTCCTGGCGTTTGTGATTGCATGTATTTGCATCTGTGTGTATATGGGAGCTGGTGCGTAAGTCAGGGTGGAGTGTGATCTCGTCAGTACTGTAATGACTCCCGCTAGTCTCAAAGAAAGCTGAAGAGAGGATGTTCCACACAGGCTTCTTTCATGTGTGACATACGCTCGGCATCACTGTACACTCTCTACACTCCATTTTTATCTGATCAGTCCTAAAGCTTCATTTTTTTTTCATCCCAGTATCTCACACGATGGCACCGCATTCACACTCACGCGCTGCTTAATGAGCGGCAGCACGGCACACGGAGCTTTGACTGCTTTCATCTGCATAGAACGAGCCGCTGCTTTGTGGAATAAGAGAATCGACTCATCGGGAGAGAGGGAGTGTCTACAGCCTGATGTTGGAGGACTGAGTTGTGATGGAAAGCTTATTGACTTTACTTGACACACAGATCATTCCTCAACAAATCAGTCAAATCCAAGAAGTCAATTTACAAATGAGCAGCTGAAGTGAGATGTAACGAAACTACAGCCACAGAATCAGTAGAATCTTATCTTTTTTATCTGTGTGAGTGAGTTATTGATCCATAACCCCAAAACAGGTTTTGCTTCACATCCATACAGTGGTGAGTTGCCCTGTGAGCTGGAAGAGAATGGCACTCCGGCGAGCTTCTACATAGGTCCTACAGCGGAGATCTTTACTACCACATAAAAACCAGGGGACCCTAGAGGTCCCATGCACCTGTTCTGGTGTATATTACAAATGAATCATTTCAATGTTGTTATTTATTTGAATGTTATCTTAATATTTTGGGCTTTTTCCCTTTTTGGACATGGGACCCAAAACAGAATTGATTTTCTGTACTGCAACTGTGTGTGTGCATCCCTGAGTGTATGCATTTGTGCGTATATGTGTTTGTGTGTGTATTTGGAATATGAGCATACAAATGCATGAGTTTGTGAATGTATTTGTGTACCTGTGTGTGTGTAAGCGGGCCCATATTTGTGTGTGCGCACATGTGTATGAATGTGTATGCAAGTGTGCAAACGTACATGGGTACATGGGTTCATGTTAGAATGTGGGGGGTGGGGGTATATGAATGCACACTTACATGTGAGTATCTGTGCGTGCGTTGGTGTGTTCGTTTGTGTGTGTGTGTGTGTGTGTGTGTGTATGTGTGTATACTCTCTCTCTTCTGATGTGCTGGCATGAATTATTGAGGCCTTTATATAACGGCTGTGTAGGAATATCGGACAGAGCTGGCGTTTACCAAACAGTGCTGCTGCTGGAAGAACGACCTGCAGCCCATCAGAGGAGAGGCTTTAATTGCTGGTAAACTCTGTACACATCAGAATCAGCACCACTGCTTTACTGTGCCAGACAGATTGAGGTTGGATGCACAGGATGGTTCGAGTTCATTTCCAGGGTTTGGAGACGTTGCATGTGATGAGCTTTAGAAGCATCAGTTTTTAATTGGCATCATGTAGATGCAAGGTCTCTTTCATTCATAGTGTTAGCTAAATATGCATCTACAAATAATCAATGCGTTTTAAACTCTCAGTGCGGATTCAACAAAGCGAGCTTGTGATCTGTACCGTCTTGCGTTTTTGGCGTTGTCTAGGTAGTAGCAATGATAGTTCTTTTTTTTTAGCGATGTATTTTTATAATCAGTTTAGTTTACTGAACTGTGGGTCAAGTTCATAAGTATTGGGACACACTTGTCTTTCAGGGTTTAGGCCCCTTACTTCCAGTGAAGGACAATCTTAATGCTTCAGCACCCCAAGAACATTTTGGGCAACACCATGCTTCCAACTTTGTGGACACGGTTTGGGGAAGAACCTTTTCTGCTCCAGCATGACTGTGCTCCAGTGCACAAAGTAAGCCCCATGAAGACATGGCTGGATGAGTTTCGTGTGGAAGACCTTGACTGGCCCGCACAGAGCCCTGACCTCAATCCCATCCAACACCTTTGGGATGAACTGGAACAGAGATTGTGAGCCAGGCCTTCTCGTCCAGCATCAATACCTGACCTCATACGCACTCTGTAGAATGGATGGACACTAATTCCCACAGAAACTGCAAAATCTTGCAGAGAACCTTCCAAGAAGAGTGGAAGCTGTTACTTGAGCAAAGGGGGACCAACTCCATTTCAAAGCCTATGTATTTGAATGCAGTGTCATAAAAGTCCCTGTTGCTGTAATGGTGTCCCAATACTTTTGTTTATGTAATGTATTCATGACTGACAGCTTGTCGAGTAATTTAAATGATGTACACAAAATCTGTACAGATTTACATATGTTCATATCTAATAGAAATCAGCTAAATTGATTAGCTAGCCTTTTATCTCTGTTTATCTCTGTTTCTCATCTTGGCAGGTTAAACGAGTGTCTGAGAATGGGATCAGCTTCTTTACACATGTCTTATCTTGATTCAGTCACTCAAAGGAAAGGGATGTCATGGATATTATTGGGGAAGTGGGGCTGGGTTCAGCCTTTAGATCACGTTGATTGGCTATGATAGGGAGTTTTTCCTTGCCACTGTCGCCGTTACTCTTGGCTTGCTCATCAGAGGCACTTCATTCACACACATTCAC
>JBBPDC010185567.1:0-15457 GCA_037974485.1 Hemigrammopetersius urotaenia | reverse complement strand
CTCTCTCTCTCTCTCTCTCTCTCTCTCTCTCTCTCTCTCCCTCTCCCTCTCCCTCTCCCTCTCCCTCTCTCCCTCTCACGCTCCCCTCCCTCTCTCTCCCTTTCTTAGTGGGTGTGTCTGTGTTTGGAGCATTCCTCCGCTCTGAGTTCAGTGAGGAGAACCTGCAGTTCTTTCTGGCCTGTGAACAGTACAGACAGTCCTCCAACACCTTCAGCCTGCAGAGACGCGCCAAAGAGATCATCGCCACCTACATCCAGCCTGGAGCGCCGCGAGAGGTGGGGAAGACCCTCCGACTCTGTCACTGTGTTAAGTCAGATCATTTCAGAATGCCATATGCAGTGAATTTATTTCAATAAAAACCTAATTATATAAAACCAAAACTCAAATGTAGACAACCCCCCATCTTCAAATACACTGAGTTCTCACTAGAACAAAAGTAGCTAGAGTAGCTTTTCACTGCACAGTACTGACCCTTTTCTGGAAAATGTCCAACCAAGAACCTGGTACTGTTTATCCACCTACTCTATGATCTCAAATAGAAAGAGTTTATTGTAGAGAAACTTACCAACTCAGATTTCTTTACAGTGAATGTAACCAGAGGTCACTCAATTATAGCCATTTTTATAGCCAACTCATTTATAGCCATTTTATTTACTATCCAGAGCCACCAGTGAACCTCCACATCATCTATGATGTTTATAATCATAAAATTAATAAGTAATCTGAAAAAAGTTTCCAGCAGAAAAACAAGCTTCGATTAAAAGGAATTAAGTAAGATTAATTAAGAGTTAACAAAACAAAGCAAAAAATCTTTAAAAGCAGACCTGTACACATATAGCAACATTCAACAGAGTGCAAGTTATGATGGATTCAATACAATAAATAGACCCGACGGTAATTGTGAAAGTGACTACTCTGTCATACGTGAACACACCACAGCTCACAGTGTGAACAGCATGAAATTCATCACTGTATTTAACCCATTCACCAAGTGAAGCAGAGGGCAGCCAGGAGCACAGCGCCCGGGGGGGCAGTGTGTGTGGGGGGTCGTCCCTTACTCAAGGGCACCATAGAGATGCTTAGCAGTCTTGGGAATTGAACCCATGACTTCCTGATCACAGGGCGATCAGTCTAACCACTAGGGTACCAGCGGCCACAGTGTAGGAGATGGGATGTAAAGCTGAATCTGCACTATTCCCCTCCGTCTCCTCTGCCTTTTTGTAAACATTTGCACTTTTATCGAACTTGCAGTTTTCTATTATTGAATATTTTAATGCATCTCTTTACTCCTTTCACTTCCATTATTCTATTTTATATTAACTCCTGTGTATGTGCTGTATAAATAAACTTGAAACAATACATAGACAATACAAGAGTGTAGTATGAATGGGATGTAAACCTTCTAGTTTCGCATGATACCGCAACAGGAGGCATGATACAGCAGTGTAACAGTACAGTGTGAAAGGGATGTAAATCTATTTTATGAACTTTTACAAACACAATAGAAGCAACTGATTGATGTATCTGTTGTACTGTAACACAGCGTTTCTCAATCTATGGGCCGCGGACCGGTGCGGAGTCTCGCTTCTGCACCAATCAAAATTCAGTCTGATCAAGTCTGATCTTAGCGATGCTGTCACTGCGTGCCCTGCCCCGCCCCCTCGACTTCACGGCCCACCCCTTGTTTCATCATTCTAGAATGTTCAGCGTTCCCGCCCCGCCCTTTGTCTCATTCACTCCAAGCTTTTCACGGACACACACACACGTCACGAGAGCCACGAAAACAAAGGACAGAAACAGGCTGCACTCAGAAAAGAGTGGTAGTGGTGTAATAAATAATAAAAAATAAATAAAATAATAATATCTATCTATGTATCTATCTATCTAACTATGCGGATACGCATCCGCGGGGTGGTGGTCGTTGGTGGGGGGGTCATACGTTCAGGGCCCTGCAGCCCCAAAGCCTGACATGACTGGTCCCCAGGACAAATAAGTTTGAGAAACGCTGCTGTAACATTTGTTGCCTCCATGAGAACATGCGTCCACTTTCTTATCCCTCTGTCTCTCCTCTTGTAGATAAATCTGGACAGTAAGACTCGAGATCTGACGCTGCAGCTCCTAAAGGCTCCCTCCCACAACTCGCTCTGCCATGCCCAGAGGCGCATTCGCTCTTTACTGGACACGGACTGTTACCCTCGCTTTCTCCAGTCCAACATCTACCTCACACTGCTGAGGGACTCCGAGTAGGGCCGAGGTGGACTCTGAGACTGCGTGAGGAATTTAATTGACTGAAAAGAGATATGAATCTGTTACGGATGGACGGATGAACCTGAAGGGATGAGCGTGGGAGGTGCTGCCTGTCGATGGAACAGCTGATTCTGAGCACTAGTTTCGAGTATCATGAATGATTTAATTAATAGAATGAGCATAACTACTGTTTCTTTCCCCTTTTAAAGTGAAGGACTGTTAATGTAGTATTGGAAATGGGACCGGAGTAGCAGCCTGATTAAATGCAAATGTGCTGACGTGGTCTTATAGTGTAGTTCAACATTATCCCGAGAGGCAGCTGGCTAAAGGCTGAAGTTTGGCTTGTAATCATTAAATGGGATCTTACCTGAACTGGTGCTCATTACGTGCCAGTGAGTCAAAGCAGAACAGCATGCTGACAGAAAGGAAAAACCCGTCAGGTGAGATCAGACCCTTCTGTGAAAAGGGCCGGTGGCGTAGTAATCACAAGAACGTGTGGAAACAAAACTTGTGATGACATAAGACCTTCATGTAAGGAAGTAAAAACCTTTTAGAGCTGTGTTACAGTAACCTGGGCGGCTGTCCTGGAATTTCTCTCCTCGGGACACTTGTTTGGCAGACAGGGCTGTTGTATTGCAGCCCTGCGGCTGGCGAATAGAATCAATCCACTGTTATGTTTGTGTTCATAATATATAAAAAAATAAATAACATTTTCTATGGCCCTGATCCCTCAGCGTCATGTTTTGCTCTGACTAACACAGCTTTCAACAGGTTCCAAGTCGGATAATGCAGGGAAATGTTGTCATTTTCATCTGCGCCGTCTTTACAGAACAGTAATGGCTTTGTGTGAAGTCATTCCTACCCACTCTTTAGGTTTTCAACAGGCAGGTTTGACTGAATGCTACAAAAACAAACACCTCTGCAGCACCTCAAAGAGATTTAAATGGTAACTGTAGTACCTGTGACTTCCACAAGAGGCTAATCTGATATTTAAGGTGATCTCTTTCTTGGAAAGATCTTTCTTTTTTGTACATAATGGTCCTGGTTTGATGTGGAAAGGTTACATTACACTTGGCAGACATTTTTATCTAAAGTAACTTACAATGCTACATTGCTACAGTTGGAAGTTTTTTAAGTAGGGAGCAGTGCAAGAAGATGCAAGTGTGATTTAGGTTAGTGCATCAGGAGAGGAGGTGCTCTCTGAATAGAGGAGTCTTCAGGAGGTTCTTGAAAGGTTCACTGTTGAGGAACTTTATTCAGATTTCATTACAGTGGTGATGAATGGAAGCTGGGGTCGCAATGTGCAATTTTAGCCATTTTATTTACTGTCCAAGACAACCAGTGCACCTCCATAACTTTTATATGTAATACTGATGTTGTGGTAAATCCAAAATTAGTTTTATTTGTGGACTATTTTGTCTTGTGAGGCCAAGCATTTATATCTTCAACCTGAATGTACATTTTAGGCCAAACCCTTATCAAAACTACCTTAAAACAATGTCAAAGGCACCAAATGGTGGATAACTTGGTGGAATTCCCATCTCAAACTTGCTTTAAAGGAAATCTCCCTCCTTAATCTGTGACACTGCAGTGGGTGTGTTATGTTTCATGAAACATGAAGCTGATCCAGTTCATGCACCTTTTCAGTTTATTCTGAAATATAAAAGTCCCTGAAGATCTCAATAATACTGTTTTATAATCAGATATAAAACTGAGGCATTAAATGCATGGCTACAATAATCCTGAAAAAACAGAAACTGTGACCCTGTAACTATCACAACTGACTCAAACACTGCTGCCTCAGTTGCGAAATGTGCAGCTTCTTTATGGCTTTTTTAATCTCCCTCACATTATTTATTCTACCCCTTACTCTCCATGAGTTATTCAGGAGCATGGGAAGCTTTTACGCCTTCTTCCTTTTTTGTTTTTAAATCATCTCGGCTTTGTTTTCCCCCTCGTGTCCTCTGGTTCGCCTCTTTCCTCTGATCTCCCTCCAGCTTCTCTCTTCATGCTTGCGTGAACCCCGTCACCAGGGCCTCGTGCCGCGGTACTCTTGTTTCCGCCGGACCCACTGGGCCGTGCATTGTCTCTCTCCGACCGTCCAGGACCAGCCGCCCCTGTCTGACCCTCTCTCCACCTCTGCGGCTCTGTTTTTCTTCACGTCCTCCTCTCCTAAAGGCCACTGACGGATATTTGTCCTCAGGCTGTTCTCCGGGACCCGGCTCTGCTTTGCCTCCTCTCTCTGCTTCGGGGTTGCCAGCTGTCTAGAACCAGGCCTGGACACCGGCAGAGGCGGAAGAGACACAGTCTGAGCCTGGTGCTGTGCGCTGAAGGAGAGAGAGAATGGAGGAAACAGATTAAAGGAAAAAACATGAATTTTCCGCATTCAGACAGAAATGTCAATCAGCCAAGACATGTTTGACGTTAAAAGTTTGATTCAGTATCGCTCCAGACCTACAGTCTCGTGCAAAAGCCAGCTGTTAAAGATCTTTGCTCACACTGCGGGGCAAATCAGATTTATTCCTTAAAGCTCATTTTTCCACTTTAAGACGATACAGATTTCATAGTAACAGCACACTCACTGGGGCCTGGCAAAACTTAGCGAACAATTCGCATCTGTGAGCTTATAGCTTAAAACAGATCAATCCTTAATGACTATAACTAACGACAACCAGTGCACTATTTCACAACGACGTGCTTTCTAGCAAAGAGACTTCGAACAGGATGAATTGGTCAGGATATAAATCTGACAGGCTAATAGGCTCCCTTCAATTTTCCATGCTTGTGCATTACGCTCAGGGCAAATTTCCTTATCGCATGTTTTAATGGAACCGCCCACAGAATGGTGAAATCCAAACGGACTGGTCTGATCTGAAGCCTGTAGGAATGTAGAAAAATCGGATCTGAGCTGGATTTCCGAACAAAACTTTTTACGCCAAACTTGGTCTTGACTGATCAGCTTCATTAGTGGTAACCGTGTATATCTGATATCTTCAAGATGGACCAAAGAGAGGTCAGAATGCAAAGTTTGAGACATGAAGGAAGGAAAGCATGTCATCAAATGCAAGGAGCAGCACATTTTAAAGGAAGATTTTAGCCACACCACTATTCGTGTCTGTCTCTGACTCTGGAAGAAGAGAGAAACCCATCACTAGGTGAAGTCTCACACACGGCATGTGAGGCATAGCCAACCTTTGTGCTGTGTTTGTGTGTTCCAGTGCGTCTGCCTGTCCCCCTGTGTCACACACTTTCTCACTGAACTTTGGCTTCAGCCCTGAGGAAGCACACATGACAAGGTCCAACATGGCAGAACTTGGGAAATGTAGTGTTTTGTGGACCAAAGCGACGAATGGCATGCACTGTGTCGCGCCGCGTGGTCCTGAAGCTGAATGGCGCTTTACCTGGAAGCTTCATGTTGTCCAGCCGCTCCGCCAATAATGGCCCAAAGTCTCTGCTGCTGATGTGGCGACTGTAGAGGCTGCTTCTGGCAACCAGACCCTGATTGCTACAGGAGGGGAGAGGGACAGTGGACACGATGGAAGGTGTGCATAGGGGCCAGGTAAGACCAGGGACAGGGAGAGGCAAATTCAGATGAGGAGGAGGAGGAGGAGGAGGAGGAGGAGGAGGAGAGGGGAGCATGCCATAAAGCAAAAATGACCAAAAGGAAGAAAAAAAAAAAGTAAGAAAAAGAAAGGGAAAAAAACCACATAAGGAACATAATTAGAAAACTCAAAGGCAAACTTAAATGCAATAATAAAATCATGAAAACATTTAGTGAACAAAATAATATCAAATGAAAGGAGACATGCAATGAGTCCTGAAAATGAGAAGGCCATAAGACCCAGGAAAGTGTTCTTTAGTCGTAGTTGTATTTGCTTCATTAATGGACACAGTAAAACCTGATCAAAGTCAGGTTTAAGGCTCCCACTCCCTCCTTCTGTGTTTCCGGCAGCCACGTGTCAAAATTGTGGCTTATACGTCAAAATTCTAACAGATGTTCTCTCAATTTTGACTTCGATTTCACTACACTTTATTATTACGCTGAAAATTCCTTATTTCGGAATAATAAGAGTAAGTCATTCCTGCAAGAGAATAGATCTAAATTTTAAAGCGCGGGAGTTTGTTCATAAATCGTTTAGCAAACACTTGAAACCGAAACGTTTATGATTGATCACAATTACATTCAAACTGCCAAATAGCTGATTTTTTGGTCAATTATTTTAATTACCTGATATTTTGCCCTAATAGGCACTATTTTACAGGGTGCAGATACACTCAGAGGCCCAAGTGACAGTCCACAGTCCATTACCAGCCTTGATACTGCGGCAGAGATAACAGAACGTGTTTTTCAAATGGAATGTAAATCTGTTACATTCAGTTGTTCCTCAAGCATGATTTCACTTCAGCTTGGCGGAGGAACTTGGGAAAGTCTCTAAAAAAGCGTTTTATACAACGAAAGCAGCTTTATAGAATCTGGGTCCAAACCACTAGTGAGCAAGACCAAGGGTGACCAAGGCAAGGAAACTCACCCTAAATCTGGAGGAAGAAACCTCAGGAGGAACCAAGAGTCAAAAGAGGAACCCGTCCTCCTCTGGTCAACATTCCATTTTAGGCTAAATTACATTATGCTGAATAAGCAGGATTACATAAGATCAGTTTGATAATAAGCGATGAAACCGTCTTTGCTACTAACGTAGTAACCAGAAGCAGATATTTAGGTTAGGCTGTTTTAAATATGTAGTCTAAATACCTCACCAATGCCCTCGCATTTACTTCCTTAAGGTCAACCGCAGTAAAATGGCAGCATGCAAATCTGTAAATGGTTTGTGTTGATCACACATGATAGTTGGTGACACGCTCGGTTCATGTTCTTCCTCTGATTTATCAGGTCTAAACTAAAAGCACATGATCAGTCAAAAGTGTTTGCACACACTGAGATCTTCTACACTGGTCTGTTACTCACATATTTACTAAAATACACTCAATATTCTTTGCTAAAAATACATTTAGGGTGTGTACACCGTTTGAGAGCCTTTTTAACCAAACAATGTCTATTAACCAAATTGTTTCTACTCATCGTTACTCCACCTACAATTATAAGGTGGATCATCAAACAACTGTTCAATGTACAACAAGCTATTAAGTGATGAAACAGTGAATGAGTGCATTTAAAGTTACAGGACAGTCTAGAATTTGACTCTGTATCGCCACACAACCAGTTAATAGGAGTCAGATATGTTACAGATTCTTAGAAAGAACTTGTTTTAATTTCCTTCATATTTGTTCAGTCAACAACTTTCCAGAGTTTAACAAGAACAAAAATCTACAGTATGTGAAATAAATGGTTTAGTGGTAAAAACCTGTGTTGTGCAAAACCTTTTGACTGGTAGTGTATTGCTCTACCAGGTGGGACTGGGCGTCCCTGTTAAGAACACTGCTAAAGAAAAGAATTCATACAGTTAAACTGATTTTTTTAGTTCAACTTTTATTGGGTGGGGATCAAAATGCTGGGGAATAGGAGAAAGAGGTAAGAGCTTCTCGCAATAACATCAATGTACAGAAATGTACCGGGTCCAAACCTCAAATTCGGGGGTTAAAACTCACACTTCTCTACTTTCCGAAAGGTCAGGCTTTACCAGACGTGTTGCTCCTCGATGGAGCAAATGCAGGGAAATTTCAAAAACCTACGCACTTCTAGCTACTTCCTTTCATTCATTACCACACCATGTAAAAACCCAGCAGTCGCTCCGCAGGCTTTACTTCCACGACGGTGTTACAAAACCAAATAAAAGAACAGATCTAGTCAAGATGTTAAAAAACAAAGCCGTCTTCAAGGCTGTGCAGTTCTAGGTTTAAAAGATTAAAGGTCAATGGAAGCTGAGCTGAGATCTATTTAGAGAACTGCGGCGACATGGGGCAGAAGAATCGCATGGAGCGAGAGAGAGAAGACGGCGTTTTCAAAGATGGAATTAGTTTGTGGTGGAGAAAAAGAGATTTGGTTCCATCAAACGGAGTAATGGAGAGTTAGGAATTGGGTTGGGGTGCAGGGGTGGGGTGTTGGATGTGTCAAAAAAACAAAAGTGGAAGAACGAGAGAGGGAAAGAGAGGACAAGAAGCAATTTAGAGAAGAGCAAGGAGAAAATGACCCGCTGGAAAGAGTGGAGAGGCGCTGAGCACAATGATGCACTAATGAGAGGAAATTCCAGGTCCTGCTGCCAAATCAGTCATGCAGTTTAAACGCTGCAGTGGCCAGAGCAGACATAAAGACCCTCACTGTCCCTCAGCCCAGTGTGGCTCTGAGCTTCTGATTGTCTTTTCTCCGAACAAGAACCTGCCTGCTCTCGTAATTGGCCTACAGTGAGGATTAGCGTTTTGCTAACAGGGCTACTTTAGTCAGTCTTGCAGAACTGGTATGAAATTTACAGCAGCCACAAAACTCTCAGCTTCTCTAAACAAGCGAGGCACGTTTCTAAGACATGGACTAAACCCAGGGATGGACTAACTGTCAACAACAATGGTGTTACATCATTAAAATCCTACCTGAGATTAATACCATGGGTGGGAAATTTCATCTAGATTCCTGGGAAATTAGTCCATCTGCTGCACTTTAGATCCTCACTCTCATAATTATCTAACTTCAATATTTATTTCATAGCAGTTACTAAAAAAGCTTAAAAATGATAATAATAATAAAAGTACAATAATTAGTATTAAAACAATTGAATAATAAGCCTAGGTTTAAATGGCTCCGAGCTTGGACATTCTGGACTAACTGAATTGGTATAGAACCTTAATATTATTAGAGTTTATTATAATATTAATATTAGTGTTTCAGAACACACTGGCAAAAAAAAATTTAAGGACAGCTTTCTCAAACCTGTCCTTAGGAAACCTGCTGGGGGCTCCCTGAGGACAGGTTTCGGAACCTCTGCTCTGACGAAGCACTGGAAGGTTCTTGAGGGAGTCAGTAGAGTTTTTGTGGGACAGTGCTCCTCCTGGCACCTTTGTTTGAAGAGAGCAGCAGTGAAATGTGAGGACAGTATCAGGCTGTACCTGGTGCGCTTTGCCCTGCAGTTGTCGAGCTGCTGTGGGAGCAGGGTGTGACCCTGCCGGGCGCCCGGAGCCGGCACGGGACGAGGAGGAGCGCGGTTGGGGGAGGATCCCACACTCAGGGAGCGGGAGAACGGGGAGGACACCGGCAGAGGAGGGGAGGGGGGAGGACCCGCGGAACGGACAAACGGCCACGGCAGCACCTTCTGCTCCTCTCTCACAACTTCAGAACAGAGAGAGAGAGAGAGAGAGAGAGAGAGAGAGATTATTGTCACTGTGTTCATAATATTCTACAGTGATAAGAATAATAGTTAATAAAGTCATTTTCACTGAATCTGGTTTTCAAATCTACAGAACAGAAAGAAATATATATTGTGTCTAGTCCATGTTACTTTACAGTAAAATAAATAACAGTTAAGTCATCGGTTCTGTTTTAAAAACTTTAGAGAGAGGGAGAGAGACAGAGACAGAGAAAGACAGAGACAGAGAGACAGACAGAAAGAGAGAGAGACAGAGTCAGAGAGAGGGAAACAGAGAGAGACACACAGAAAGAGAGAGCAAGAGACAGAGCAAATGTGCGATCCCATATTATTTTACAGTAAAAAGAAAAATATAGTTTAAAAAAATGCTTCTTTCGAAACATACACTGCAAGATCTGTATTCACTTTCTATCTGGTTCTGTGTTACACTAAAACACACTATAAATAGCTGATGACGAGGCGAGCGAAGAGGTCTACAGTTATTTCAGGAATGCTGCTAAAAATAGCCAAAAAAGCTCTTAACAGTAATTGAGCCAACATGCTGGGGTCCCTGGTAAATTTCTGCAGTCTAATGTAAACTCATTTTCACTGAACACACAAACCAAACTAATTTGACCATTTTAATTTGTCAGCTTTTTAAAATAAATAATTCTTAAACTTCTTAAAAATCGAAAGATCTGTTATGATTTCTTTGCTAGAATCTAAAACGAACGCCATCTTTTCAAATGATGTTCTTGTTGGCCTGGTCTCCGACTCCTGCATTGTTCACCCACCCCTGATTCAGCGCACACTGCCAGGTTCAGGAGGGGCACCAACAAACTGTGCTGGACATCGAGCCCCCAGGACAGGAACTGGGGACTCCGTACTCGACGTGCTGTGCATCATCTGCTTTTTATGGATGTGACTTATTTTGCACTTACCCTCTCTCTCCATTAGCGAGTACGGCTTGATCTCTCCCTCTGGCTTTTTTGGGAGAACCTTTCTCGATGGGACCACTGCAGAAACAGTAACCTGGTTATAAACAGCTCAGGTAAAATACCTGTAATAAACTGAACAACCGCTATGAGCTCAGGTTCAATCTAAGACACAAAGTCACACAAACGCACACAACACTGCTCACAAGTATTCATGTGTGTACGGTTTGTGTGCGCTCACTGCCGCTCGGCTGCACTACCGGGGAAATACACGCACATTCTGTGTGCTGGCGTGTTGGGAGGCTGTGAGGTTAATGATTATGGACTGCGTGGGAGTGGGTGAGGTGTGGGGAGAGCCTGAGGGGACGCACTGGGTTTGCATGAGCCGAGGTAATCATGCTGTTTCGGGGCGGAGAGGGGGTGGTGGTGAAGAAATAGTGAGCCAGAGGCGTAATACACTAAGCAATCTCTCAGGCATGAGACACTCTAGGGCTGTCATGATCTCTCCGCATTACTCAGTTAGAGGCCATTAGTAGATACACTCTCGCTTGTGGATGGATCAACAGCGATCAGATGGTAGTTTGCATGATGATAAAGCTTCAGTTTTCCTGCTGCGTTATTAAAATGATCTCTAACATCCAGTCAATATATCGAATATTTCTTCTCATGAGACTCATTAAAGAATATTACGAGATTATTCAACTTTTTACTAGATGCTTAATTTACAGAAACCGTGTTATTCTATTGACCACCGGATACTTGAAGCAAAATGTACAAGATCATTGCTACCCAGGGATACCATGTACCTCCACTTTTTGATTATTTTTTTGATCATTTCTACACAAATGCTCCAAAATAAATAAATAAATGAATAAACAAAACAATAAATTACATTAGAAGTGAACAAAGTTGTGCTTTTTTTTGTTTCTTTGGAGTGAGCAGTGATAATATTCTTTAACATTCTATAATATTCTTTATAGAAGTAGAAATATCAGATATATAGACTTTGAAATCATTTCATTAGCCAAAAAAGCCCTTTTTCTGCAATGCAGGCTGCACACAGTGCAGGCAACAAACAGAGCTTGGACACACAGGTTATATAAATATGAATAAAAATCATAAAGAAATTATTAACTAAATAAATCTGCAAAAGAAAGCAATGCTTACTCGATTAAACGGCAGGTAATCATGCGATTAATCAGATACTAACAATCAATAATGACAGCCCTACTACAGTCCTTGCAGACCAAGGTGATGTGACAAAAACAACAGGAGCAAAGAGGGGGGGGGGGGACAGTAGAAACTGAAAATTCTTACAAAAAGCCGTACAACCCCTGATCCGTCACAGGGGAGGGAGGCGTGCCTATAAGAGTTTGATGAAATAAGAATTAAGTCAAAATTGTACGACAAGCCTTCCTACCCCACCACAACCAACGTCACCGCCAACAGAAGAAAGCGCCCTCTTCTATTATTCCGGCAGATAATTCAGATAATTGTGCATGACAGACGTAGCTCATGCTCAGGTACGGGCTTGTTCAGGCACGCGGTTTTATCAGAAGTATCAACAAAATCACAGGCTGGAATGACAGTTTGGACCGTCATCTAACACACTGAGTCACCGCCACCGCCACCCCCACTCCCACCCACAGGTGAGCTGTGGATGCGTAGTAATGAAACAAGACGGACAGGTTCTATTACAGAGGCTTGTTATGTGACGTAACTGGAAACACTGAATGTCCCCTGGATGTTAATGGAAAAAAGGAGACCAAAATGGAACACCACGCCCCAAACATGATAGCATGGTTCCTATAACTTTGATTATTGTTCCACTGGCACTGCGCAAGACTAACATTCCAACCCTCCGAAACACACCCAGGGCGATCACATCACCTTACCTGATCTATTCCTGAAAAAGCCGTCAAATACCACGAAGTTATTCACCTGAGTACAGACGAAAGAGCACAATCAGAGATGTGTGACGTGTGGCTCTTTTTGCTTTCAGTTCATTCATATTAGATATCCTGCATTTAACTGCTTATGCCAATGAAAACGCAAACCAAAGAAACCGCACATGCAAGAATTACAGTACAGTCTATACAGGGGTAACATCGGTATTTACATTCTAGCACTGCAGGAGATCAGTGTAAACTGTACAGTACGGATACAGGTTTACCTTTACATTTTCTTTAAGGCTAATGAGTTTAAAATGAAATTAAAGGGCTTTGGGAGCGTATTAGCGGGAATATTTAGGATTTACAATAAAAAATAGGCATTTGTAAGTTGTTGTTTTTTTTTTCTTCACTTATACGTGGGTGTTCTTGGAATGTAACCCCCTGCGAAAATATAAATGAACGAACTCCCCTCCTGAGGGGATGGCTACTAACCCCCTTATAGCCACCATGCTGCTTTATGAAAACATCAGTTGTGGAAAGTGCTAAAAAATAAATTCAGCTAAAAAATAATGTGTCGGCATCACTCAATCTGTCAGAACTGACTATTTTATATATATATTCATCCAATAATCCTCCTTTACCACAATTCCCAGCATACACTATGCATCATGCAAACTCTGGGAATTTTCAAAAACGTTCACCAGAGGGGAGTTAATCTTAGTCATAAACCAGAAAACTTCACTCTGTTAAGTACTGCAGCACCACTATAGGAGGCGACTAGACATATTTTGGCCCCTTTAATAACAAAGCAGTACTGTAATTAACTATGTCGTTATGTGACCTTACCTGACAGCCATAAAGTATTTATAGCGCGGTGAACTGGATTGTGGTTGTGAGATTGGATGCTCACTAGAAAGATAAACCTTGCTTGACAATGTAAACATCTCTGAAGGGCAACAAACCTGATTGGCAGGTGACACGGTGTGAAGATATCATACCTGAGGCACGCTGTGTTTAAGTTCAAAGTGTTTTTGTAAAAAGGTCAGGAATTTGGGGGAAGGCCTGTCATACGCCATCTTCTCAGGCTCCACCTTCTTGTGCTGAGCAATAAAAATGGGAGAAAAGCTTATTAGCACAGGAAGAACATATAAAGAATATTACAAACACACTGTAAAACATAGGAAATGTGTTCAATCATCCTGGAAGCTACATAGCATCATTTTCTTCTCCTGAATTTACCATTTTGAGATCGAAACTTGGTTTGGCAATGCAGCACAATGTAAAATAAAGCGCCACTGAGCCCAAGATTCTGTTTAATTATTTTAATGACATCTTGATTACACGGAGCAGTTATGTGACCTCCTTAATACCTTTTACTCAAGGCTTCTATCAAACTAAGATCCAAAAATTGTATCCAAAAAAGACCCCTCAAATTTATAAGCAAATGGACAAAGCCTGCTTTAGTGAAAAGGCACTGACAAAGCAGGTAGTCCAGCAGCCTGACCTCCAGCATGAAGCAGCACAGCTCCAACCCATCTTTATTGATTCTGAGGTTAAGATTTAATTGGATTTTTGATATTTTGTATGCTTATAATATCTTGATTATGCAGAACTGTAATTAGACCTTTAATACCCGCCACTCCGAAAATCGCAATCCCTCGAATTTATAAGCAACTTTGGACAAGAAGCCCATTTGTTTAACTGTAGGTGTGAAGGCCTCCCCCTCCCAACACACTTTACACCAGTAGAATGCAAGTAGAAGGTTTGGATCGCTTATAGTGATTTCCAGCAAATGGATCAAAAGAAATGGG
This sequence comes from Hemigrammopetersius urotaenia, assembly GCA_037974485.1. Lineage (NCBI taxonomy): Eukaryota > Metazoa > Chordata > Actinopteri > Characiformes > Alestidae > Hemigrammopetersius > Hemigrammopetersius urotaenia. Next base: position 1,283 of record JBBPDC010185567.1, on the reverse strand, counting down.
CCAATATTCATTGAAATTACAAACACTGGAGTTAAGAACATTATAGTTATCACTGTAAAAGAAGTCAGTACTGATTCAGCAGACGCAGGACAGCTCCAGGCCATCATTTTCGGCTCGGAGTTCGGGATTCGGTTGCATTTTTAATATTCTATGTGCTAAAAACGTCTCTTTAATACGTCCCACTCCAGGCCTCTGACAAACTAACATTTAAGTGTAGAGGACCCTTCCCCTCCCCACCCACTTTACACCAATTTTTTTTTTTACCCTTTTGTTCAGAAACAATGCACTATAAAGCAAGTAGTCCTGAGGACTGGCCTCCAGAATGAAGCGGGAGAGCTCCAGCCCATTATTTTCAATTCTAAAAGGTGAAGATTTGATTGGATTTTTGAAGTTTTATGTGCATCTTGATTATACAGAGCTGTAACGTGACCTCTTTACTCACGCCTTTTAACAAACTAAGATCTGAAAATCAGGACCCCTCGAATTTATCAGGAACTTTGGACAAGAAGTCTAGACACTTAAATGTAGGTGTGATACTCTCTCCCTGCCCCCACCTCACCTACTTGACACTAATAGGATGTAAGTAGAAATCTGGTTTTGATCACTGACAGTGGTTTTCAGCAAACGGACAATATTCATTAGAATCAGGACTGATGGGTTTTTTTTCCTGCCCTAAACTTTTGCACTGTAAAAGCATCCAGTACTGCAGCCTGACCTCCAGCATGAAGCGGAAGAGCTCCAGTCCGTATCCGTGCCTCTGCAGGTTCTCCGTCACATAGAAGTCCAGAACACACAGAGGCTCGGTCTCCACATGCGCCCCCCGCTGGTCCTGAGGGTTAAGGCAGCATTTAAAGGAAGATGTATGTACCACCCACTCAGCAGAAACACACACCGAACACACACTAAAGCAAAGATAAAGCACTTACAAGTAGAAACAGCTTCTTGTATCCAACCTTCAGATAACCCACTGCAACCCCCCTGCCTCTGTTAAAGAGAAAGGAAGAGCAACAAGAGGACTGTCACTGACAGACTGAGGCACATTTCAAACCCACATATACAGTGTGCAAAGGGTTAAACACCTCAAATCACAGGTTTTACACATCTTCAACAGGGAATAAACTTAATATGGCATTCTTTGGCAAACATTAATGCACTGTTTCTATGTATTTGCTACGCTTACACACACACACACACACACACACACACACACACACACACACATATATATATATATATATATGGGCTGTCAAGCTATTAATTAAAATCAATTAGTTCATCGCAAA
>JBBPDC010185524.1:0-15459 GCA_037974485.1 Hemigrammopetersius urotaenia | reverse complement strand
GGTCATTGTCACAAAGCAGCTTTACAAAATGAAATAAATGTGAAATAAATGTGTGTGTGTGAATGTGTGTGAATGAATGAATATTAAACACCACTTACATATAACTTTCCTTTAATAATTGTGGGCTCTTGCTCCTACTGTGTGATTCATGTAAAGGACCCATAACATACATTTTATATATAATTTTTCTGATGTCTGCTAAGGTTACGTACTAAAAAATAAGTCACACTTATTTTTACATAACAGTACTTCTCTCATTATGTCATATTTCAACGTGGTGCTGTATGTTACTGTGCTTTTACAACTGATATATAAATGAGCTCTATTCTGATTCTGTATTGTACACAAAGCAGCCCAGTGTGAAACACTCCTTATAACTTCTGTGAATGGGCAGGGCTAATGGGTATAAATGGGCGGGGTAAACAGTGGTGTGTTGAATAAGTAGCAATGTGTGAATGTATGTTTGTCTTGACACCACAAGCACAACATATTAAAAACTGACTGGTTTTACAGCTTAACATTCATGCACGGACCGGAAAGTGGATGCTAGGTTATGAAATTTAAATAATGCTTGTATATTGCATAGAGGTGGGCATAGAATTTTTTAACGCCGTTAATCTCATTGGAACACCCCCCCCCCCCACCCACCCCCCCAGAGAGACCGAGACAAGTTTAAAACGTGCGTGAACCGGACAAGTCACTGAAATATCAAGGTGAAATTCATCATAGCTTGCGTAGTATAGACACAGCTCACTCTGTCCGAGGGAAATTCGTTTTTTCATGATATGGGCCATTTTGAAGGACGAATTCACAGCAGAAACAGCCTCTTCGGTGAATTAAAATGATACACAATGTCAATATAACATTCGCTGATGTCCCAAAGCATTCACAGAATGCACAAGTACTCTGGTCTCTTACCTGCCCATTAGCCATCAGACTGCAGTCTTCCAGGCTTTCTTTCCCATTGTTTCTGCAGTTCGTCTCAGCCGCTCGCACTTTGATGGAGTACTTAACCCAGGTCGGAGGGTAGATCTGAGAGAGGTACAAAATATTAAGCAATATTATATTATGAATAAATTCACATAATATCGGTCAAAAGAACACCTACATTTTTCTGTTTTGTTGTATTGAAATTCAAGCAGATCTCATTGTTCATTCTCAAGTTCTTCCCAGCTATGTTGCAGAAGTTCCCATAAGTGTGCAGAACTTATAGGTTGCTTTCACTCTTCTGTCCAGTTCATCCTAAAGCAGCTAGATTGGGTTTGGAGACTTCTGGCCCCTCCATGTTTTCCAGCTCACCATCTTGTTCTTTTATCTAAGGTAGTTCTGGCAGAGCTGGACTAATGTTTTGGGACACTATCTTGCTGTAGGACCAATCAACTAGGCACAAACCAGAGGAACTGCATGGAGCTCTAGAATTACTTCCCACTTCTGGGTAACCTTACCATTTTTAAACCTCTTGCAATTCAGCTCTGTCATTTGTACCATTTCATGCTATTCATTGGACTTAAACTGTTTGAAATTTCAATAAAAATAGCTTCAAACACTGGGGTGTTCTAAACCCTTTGAACAGTAGTGTAATTAGCATGCATCATAAATTACTCATTACCCACATATTTGTTAGACTCGTGCTTTGAATTAGTTATTTCATTCCATATGTCAGTCTTGCTGCACAAGTAAGCTTGGTATACTCTTGTGTATCTATCAAGACAGTTTGAATGGCAAATGAATAGAATAAAACAAGCTGCATACCTTCCATTAACTCAGTGATGTGTTCATGTAAAATTACTATTGTTACTGTTTATGTGTTTGATACACTGTTTTATAGGGTGTTCCTCTGTATTGTTTCTTTCATTGCAAAATACAGCAATTGTGATGCAACCTTGAATTTGAGAATCCCTCATGAATAGTCTGTTATACTTTCCTTGTTGTTTTATTGTAACAGTGTGTGCATTTAAATCATTAATCCCAATCACCATCTTTATTTTTGCTATTTGATATAGAATAATAACACTTACATAAACATACACAAAAATTCCACAATGTAAACTTATGTATTACAAAAACCTACACACAAAAAATGCTGATGGTTTTTAGAGGTTTTTTCCATGATTTCAAGAATTGAGAATAACATACGCATTCTTTAATTGTATTTGTTATAACTGTACCTGTAAACAGCTGTAACCAGTAGTATAACATTGACCGGGCTGCTGTGATAGCAGACAGGGCAGCCCAGACACTCCTTTCTCCAGCCTCGTCCACTCCTGGTGCATCCCAAGGCCGTTCCTAAGCCAGCTAAGATACATAATCCTCCCAGTGTGTAATGGATCTGCCCTGAGGTCTCCTCCCAGTTGCCCATGCCCAGAAAACCCAGGATGTGTTCTGAATAGATGCCCAATCCACAACAACTGGCTCCTTTCAACACAAAGGAGCAGCGGCTTTACTCCGAGCCCCTCCCAGACCACTGAGCTCCACACCCTGTCCCCTAAGCCACTCTGTCGCATGTGCCGTTTCCACCAAATGGTGTTATATGGTTGAAAACACTAATTTCAAATCCTTCGATACTAATGCATGAATATGATATGGTAAAAAAGGGAATAAAATGCTAATCAGCATTCAAACCAGTAGACAGGAGTGTACTGGGCACACATAAAATAAAAAGATTAGACACAGAGACAACAAGCAAGCGTCAACACTACTGCATGTTTGATTTTACTATGTGTTGTAAGCTGTAACCTTGAGTACCTTGAAAGTTGTCTTTCAGTAAAATGTGTTGTTGTTATTATTAAATTGCATATCCCCTGTTAGGGAGTTACCCCAGTGATCAGAAGGTTGTGGTTTCAAATCCCAGGACTGACACTTGAGCAAGGTACTGTTCCCACACTCTGCTCCCACTGCTTCACTTGGTGAATGGGTTAAATGCAGAGAAAGAATTTCACACTGCTCATACCGTGTGCTGTGGTGTGTTCACGTGTGACTATTAGGGCCACTGTACTTTAATATTAACACATCTCAATAAATATCCTAAATTTATTGTACCACTATTGAAAAAGGCTGACAGTTTGATTTGAGTCTCATTGTGAATCACCAGACAGCATTAAGTGACTTACCTCTGCAGTTTGTGACAGGATGTCCACTACTTTATAAGCGTAGGCGCAGTTGCTCTTGCGATTATGGGCGTTGATGGCAAAGTTGGCTGCTTTGACAACGTCTGGGTTGAGGTCTTGTGCCAAGCTGCTCCATAACACGACATGAGCCACGAAAACAGCCACAAGGAGCCTCAGGGTGCACGCCATCTTGCCAAAGACTAGCTATGGAAATAAAAGCAAAAATGTTTAGTCTCTAATATGAAATACATAAAGTCTTCAAGTATGTTTCATCGACAGGGATTGAAGATACAGACGTGTGTCTAGTTTAAAGCATTTGAAAGAATAACAAATCGTCTGATTACTATCCTAGCAGATCAAATTTCTGGCCTTCCAGAGCACTTTCCTATTATTTACACGCTATTGCCATTGCAATTTGGTCCATTACTAGAGAAACTTGATTTATTCCATTATATTGTAAACCGTCTTACTTCTTAGCTGGTTTCATTTCTAAAGGAGTTCTCGCCCTTTAATACCTGCTGCCTCCTGCAAGAACACCCTCCCCTTTGTAAAAGACCATTAACCCATTCATCTCAACAGCTGCAAGTGCACATTTCCATTTGGTCTCAGACTCTTTAGCCGTACAAAGAACCCTCAGAAAAGATTTCTTTTCCAAACTCATCAAAGCAAAAAGAATGAGTTTGTGTTATAATCTGTCTAATAACAATATTATTATTATTATTATTATTATTACTATTACTATTAATAATAATAATACTTAGTAGTATTATTAGCAATAATAATACTGAATATAAGTATTATTGTTGTTGTAATTATTGTTATTATAATTACTATTTAATATTTATTATTATTGTTGTTACACATGTGTGATACAGTTTATTATTATTAATATCATATTATTATCATCATTATATGTGATTTTCATACTTTTATTCATTAGGACTTTTTGTTGGTATCTTGTTAAATCCAGTATTCTGCCCTCTTTTTCAACAAAACGCTGTAAATTACTGCGTTTACATTGAATTCAAGTATGAAAATTGTAATAAACCAAAATGTCATGTTCATCCAAGGGATAATTAGACAAATATCCAGCATGAGTGTATCTGACGGTGTTGGACATGAGTGGGTTAACTGAATGTGACTCTGAGCTGCAGGTAAGATGTGACAGACCGCACTGAAGACTTGCCTGTACCGAGCGATGAGCGATGAGTGATCCGGACGCTGCTCTGTTTACACGCCGAGCTCTTTCTGCAGCATTCTGCTGAGATCAGGAGTCCCTGCCGCTGGATAACACTCAGGTCTTGACCTGTTCTGGTCAGCAGTGATCAGGGCACAGCGAGGACACCACACAGACCTGAGCCTGTTCTGTCTCTGAGGCGAGGCAGCGGCTTTGTTTACCCTCCACAGCTTCCTGCTCACCTGACCCGGGAGCACCTGATCACATGATCCAGGCTGGTCTTTCATCAGCACCCCACGTGGCAGGTTAAACCTTCCCAAAGACCCCAGGCTTTACTAAAATCACAGCTCAAAGCGCATTTTACCCAAAAATATGCAGCCAGCAGGAGAGAATTACTGAGAGCAAGTGCTTCACGCATTTAAATTCACTCCGGAGAACTGGAAATTCATTAATTACAGTGGGGTGTGTATGCATGTAAAAATTCATGATGTGTACATACATTAATATATATGCATACATACACACACACACAGACACACATCTATATGGTTAGTGTATTATAAACTAATGTCGCAGCCTTTTCACTCTGGACAGTTTTTTTAAAAAGCAAAAGCGATATACTAAATCTTGAAAAAGGGAAAAACATATCGGTGGTAAATATATAATAGTCATAGAAACTAAGAAAAGACAAAGCTCTCTCTTTCAGTCTCTATATCTATCTATCCTCCTATCTATCTATATAGATACATACATACATCAGAACATACATACTTTATTGATCCTAGAGGCAACTTATCCTTATGTTACAAAGGTACAGTCACACAAACACACAGAGACAAGAACAATATAAAATATAAAGACAATAAAAACATCAGTAAACTCAGTATGGAATACACTATGCTATATATTACAAATGCTGGGATATAAAAACTATTCATAAATAACTTACATCTAACTAAGACTTGCAATCTTATTTCTAGCCTAAAAGTCTTCTTGATCTTGTTTTTAGAATAATATACTATATAAGAGCAGACTTTGTAAGGTTATTAAGATTGTTTAAGGTATTTTTTTCCGTATTTCAAGAAATCTTATCAAGTGTAAATATCTTACTGCACTGACAGTTACTGCACTGACTTGTTTCTAGTCTAAATATTTCTTTAAATAGGAAAAAAAAATCTTAAAACAATCTTTATATACTATATAAGAACAAACATCTGCTCTTATGTAGTATATTATTCTCAAAACAAGATCAAGTCAAGATGCAAGTCTTGGTTAGATCAGGTTTTTTTTTACTGCATATAGTAGAGATCAGTGGTTATTGCTCATAATGAAATGAAGTAGCTCCCAGTAAAAAACTGCACATGGTTAGACTATTGCACATGAAAATAAGAAATTGCTTAACACTGTGAAGTGGAGTGGATGATCTGCATTGTCCATGATGGACTGAAGTCAGGACAATATTCTCCTTTCAGCCACAGTTTTCACATTGTCAAGGTCCTCACCCTCAACCAAGCCCACTTATTTGATCATTTTTTTAACCTCTCTTGTATATGGCCAGAACATTCTTTGACCAGTCCAGCTTATTGTCCATGTGCAGTAAAGTAAATTGGCCCTTTATTGACACACAGCACACAGAGTGAATAGTGTGAAATTCTTTCTCTGCATTTAATCCATTCACCAAGTGAAGCAGCAAGCAGCCAGCGCCCGGGGAGCAGAGTGTGGGGTCGCTACCTTTCTTAAGGGCACCTCAGAAGTGCCACCTAATGCGCTCTACCTCTGTTGTGCAATTTGCTCACAACTCTCTGCTGCTACAATAGAGTACTTGTCAAAATACTGTGTTCATCCAGTCGATTGCACTAAATGTTGTCCGATTATATTGTTGTTCTGGTGTTTTTTCTTGTCCCCTATTTTGTCCTGTCTTCACCTGTGGTTTGGTGCCATTTCTGTTCTTGTGTTGCACCATGGTCCTGGAGGAACATTGTTTTGTTTCACTGTGTACTCTGTGTATATGGTAGAAATTACAATAAAACCTGCTTGACTTGAATAATAATAACAATAACAATAATAACAATAATAACAACAACAATAATAATATGAATATGAATATGAATAATACAACATTATTATTATGATAGTTATTATGACAATTATTATGATAATAATAATAATTATTATTATTATTATTGTTGTTGTTGTTGTTACTACTATGCTGAGAGCCAAAGCCTATTCTGTACCCCTCTGTTAAGGAAGGTAAAGCAGTAAGGAAAGACAAGTGTAAAGTGAAACAAGTGTAAATTGTCCGTTGTTAGTTTTGACTCCACCAGGCCAGCAGAGGGACCCGGGCGGTGTGTGTTTAAGGCTGGTCCCAGAGTGTGTGGAGGTGCTGGTGTTTCAGAATGGTGTTCCGGAAGGTGGTGATCGTTCCTGGTAACGGCGCGGGGGACGTGAAGAACTGCAACTGGTACGGATGGGTCCACCGGCAGATCGAGAAGGTAGGAGAAAGTCCTGTTTACAGAACTAACACGGTCAGCTAGAGAAAACCGAAACAGATGCAGCTGCAGTGGAAGAGGAGGAGGAGGCGGCTTTGACTCATCTGCTCAGTCTGTTTTGCTCTCATTCACACCAATTTTATATCAGAATCGGTCACTGTGTTTAATCACAGATTGGCATTCTGCTTAAATGTGTCTGAAACTCCCCAATATTTCTAATTTCGACAAACAGCCATTACTTTTTGGGAACCCTTACTTTTTTAACACGTAAGTGCTTACTATGGGACAGCAGGATTATTCACATAAGTAGAAACTTAAAAATCTTGTGGAAATCTTCCATGAAGAGTGGAAGCTCTTATAGGTGCAAAGGCCATGTCAAAGTATATGTATTTTAATGCAATGTCATTAAACGTCCCTGTTAGTGTAATGGACAGGCATCCCAAAACTTTTGTCCATATAGTGTGTGTAATATATACACAGCTGATGATGTTGATTTGTTGAACATAAAATGTAATGAAAATACTGGTCTGAATGTGCAGGTTCCTCCGGATGCAGGCCTGAGAACCTGTGGTTGGCAACCATGTACTGTATTGGTGCCTACTGATTAAGTGAACTGTGTTCTTCTTTACAGATTCCAGGTTTGTCCGGCCAGTTGAAAAACATGCCAGATCCAGGTAGGTAGTGTTTCTGAAGGATGAGTGACACCTGTTGTAATTTTTGGATGTACTGATTTTGATATTTTTTAACTAGATTCTGCTTTGGGGTTGGTTTATAGTGACTGCCAGGGAGAGCATATGGCTGCCCTTCATGGAGAAAGATCTGCAGTGTGATGAAGAGACGGTGATCATCGGCCACAGCTCTGGAGCCATTGCTGCTATGAGGTACAATGAAAAGACAATCCCTTTGTTCATGAAGGTGCAAACAGAGGAAGCTTACGACCCCACCCAACCAATTTAATAATCAAACTGACTTTCTCCAAACTGAAGAATGTAAAAGTGCAATTAAAGGTTGCACAGTATACACTATATGGACAAAAGGTGTTTTTCAGGGTTTGGACTAAGTCCCTTAATTCCTGTGCAGAATAATCTTAATGCTTCAGCTTATCAAGACATTCTAGACAACAGCATGCTTCCAACTTTGTGGACAGAGTTTGGGGAAGAACATTTTCTATCCCAGAGAACTAAGATTGTGAGCCAGACCTTCTCATCCAACATCAGTGCCTGACCTTATAAATCAGGGGTCTCAAACTCCAGTCCTGGAGGGCCATGATCCAGCAGGTTTTGGTGATTTTACATGCTCAGAAACACCTGGTTCACCTCATCAGTTAATTGTCAGGTTTAGTGAATGTGTTTGAGGAGGGGAACCATCAAACTTCTGGACAGGAGGCCCTGTTATAAATGCTCTGCAGAATGAATGGGCACAAATTTCCACAGAAACACTCAAATCTTGTGGAAAGCCTTCCAAGAAGAGTGGAAGCTCTTATAGCTACAAAGTGGGAACAATTCCATAGTAAAGTCTATTAAATGTATTTAAATGCAATGGCATTAAAGTCCCTGTCAGGCATCCGAGTAAATCCATATAGTGTATCTTGTATTCATTTTAATTGCAATATTGATCACTGCAAAACTGATGTTTGTTACTGTGCAGTTTAGACTGATATATGTAAATGAACTCTGTTGATTGTCAGCTCATTCAAAAAACATGCTGTAGGCTGACTAAGGATGTTTGTGGGTTCTGTGACAGAAACCAAGTAAAAACAGACTGGGTGGTTTTGCAGCTTCTTTTCCATACATGGACTGTTTTAATGGTATGATGGTACAGTTTGAAACATCACACATTGACATGGGCCCTTTAGTATATTTAAAGGTGTTGCGCTTGCAATATGTAGCATGTTTCAGTTTTAGTCTGTGAGCTGGAAACACCCTGATGGGTTTAGTGCAAAAGTATTTGAGACTCCTACTGATGTAGAACAGGAACAATTTTACATTCACTTTCACATGCACACCTTCCCCTCTGCTTCCAGTGGACTTGTATATGGCTGAAATGACAATAAACCTACTTGACCTGACTTGACTTTCTCTGGTAAGCAGATATGCTGAGACTCACAAGGTATTTGGCATCATCCTAGTGGGGGCCTACACCTCAGACCTGGGAGACGAGAACGAGAGAGCGAGTGGTGAGTCAGTTGACATTTACAAGTGCTTTGTAAACATGACCACGTTTAGGGGTTCCGGCTCTGGTTCTGGAGGGCCCTGTCCTGCACAGTTTAGTGTTCGTACTCACAACTCACTACTAAACACCTGATCCAACTTCTCAGCCAAATAGCAGGCCTCACCGGAGCTGAAGTGGGGGATGAAGTAGGATGGTATGCAGGACAGGGTTCCTCCAGATGCAAGTCTGAGAACCTGTGGTGTCTCCTGGTTAACTGAGCTGTATTACTCTACTTTACAGATTCATTTTACATAAGTGTTTAACTCTGGATCTTTGTCTAAAAGCATCTTGTTTACTCTGCTAGACATGTTTTTTTTTTTTGCATCCGAGTGTGTATGCATGTGCATTTTCCTTTTTTTTAAACATTTTTTTAACCTTGGTCTGACCTGCTCTGGCACAGGCTATTTCAGCCGGCCGTGGGAATGGGAGAAGATCAGAGCAAACGTGAAGCACATCATTCTGTTTGGATCAACAGACGACCCTTTCCTACCATGGGAGGAGCAGCAGGAAGTGGCCGACGGACTGAAGGCAGACCTTCGCAAATACACGGACCGCGGACATTTCCAAAACACACACTTCCCAGAGCTCATCGATACAGTACAGAGACTGATGAAAGCCGACTGAGTATGTCATTTCAAAAGCAGTAGTGGTAAATACTGATCTCAATACACTTTAATACAGTTCCACCAATGTGCCACTCAAGAGTCTCTCATTCACCATCTTGCATGGAAACCACTGTTAGTAACTGAAACAAGGCATCTGGATTCATCCCATCAGAGTGAAGTGGATGTGAAGGGGCAGAGCTATTGCTAAGGACACACCCACAAAAAAATCACTGGCCTCATAAATCAAATGTTTCTGGAGTCCTGTATATTCTAGTGTTTCCCTGCTTTCAAACACACTTCAGCCCCTGAAAAGCTTCAGCAGTTGTATGTTATCATGGGAGCCTGAAAAACTCTAATCAGGAGTGTTTACCCAATTAAGTATCTGAAGAAAAGGAATCTTGAGGAACCATTAAAACAATTCCACAGAGAATCCCTGTGTTTGGAAATCTGTATTACTGGTTTTAGTAACTTGAGCATAAAAACATGCATTTTTAAAATTGCTTTGTGGTCTGTAATCTGCAGAACCAAAAATATACTAAGTGAATTGTTGCAAATGTCATTAGTTACATGCAAATACTTCTTAAATCAGACCCTAGTTACTTTTCACATAGGATAGAATCACATACATCCAAGTAAAATGAAGACTATAAAAGGTTTCAAAAATTCATGTTTACTCACATAGTTAAAAAGTAATGAACATTTAAGCATCATAGTGGTTTTACAAACAGAAATTCAAGACAAAATATTAATATGAACATTAAAATACCACAAAACGGTGCAACATACAGCTGTAAAAATTTCAGACACAGTGAGCCAGATAACTCCTCTTTAAAGGTCCATCAATGTAGCCTTTCTGTGTAAAATCATTTTGGACAGCAATCAAGTAATAATCTTAGTTATTCTAAAGTGAATGTTATTAACATTATTTATTAGAGGATCAGTAACATTCTTCCATGGTGTGGTCTGTAATACATCATGTTCATCAGTCCTACTAACTGAGCTCATGTAAACACCAGTAATATAAACACTGTCCGAGTCTCCAAGTTAAAACTAACTCGGCTACTAACAGTAAAGTTGCTCTGTATTTAACTTTGTAGTCCCTCCACAGCAAAAGAGCAATCTTTTCAGTAGAACCTGTATATTTGTCATAAAATACCTCAAAAAGTATTGAGTGGAAATAATACATGTAACAGTATGAAACAACCAAGCTATTTTTTCCACTTCATTTTTGGGGTAGCTTTTCCAACACTGATTATATGCAACAATCATTTAACATTTTTCCAGTTTATTTTAAAGTGAAATTTCAATTTTTAAAATTTACTGCAACAATCAAGGTGTATACAGCTTGATGTGCAACACCGATAATGGTATAATGGTGGCAAAACTGCTCAAAATTGATAAAATTGCACATTACTCTCTTACATACAACCTTTAGAGGTATTCAATTCTTTGACCACCAGGTTCCTCACACCAGCACTGTGATCACACCTGAGCATTTCAGATTCAACCACTCTGGCTTGTTTTCACCATAATGACTACATTATACAGAAATTCTGAACAAAAAAAACACTCAATTGTCCCTTTCCTTGGTTAATCTCAATAGCATAACCCAGTCTACATGTTTCAAGACTACAGTCTTAAACTGTCATGTATTGCTTGGGTTCATTACCTGAGAGGATAAACATGAGGTGCAAACATCTAATACTGAAAAGTATTGCCACCCATACTGTCTCGAACCCATGATTTACTCCTGTAACAGGAACATTCCACTTCGCAATTCCTTAACATATGTGATTTCTACCCGTGAAGACACCTCAGAGGGTGTGTTACTGTCAAATACAACAAGGAGATGAGTAAGAATCACAGATTTCTGGGTGAAAGTTCCTTTAAGATAATCCTGGGTGTAAGTCAACAGGTGGCTATGTGGCTTTCCTTTTCCTCCTTGCTTTGTTGTAGCCTCGTCCAAACCACCCACCATTTACCACGTTCTCCTCAACTTCACTCCTTGAGTTCGGAACGGAGTCCGCCAAAGCAGCAGGAGGTCCTAAGGTCTTACGAGTATGGCTGTCTTTCTCATCTGGCCTGAGGGGTGCTGCTAAGCTGAAGATGGGGTCATCTGCTCTGTTTTTGAAAAGAAACAGTAATTAGTTGTAAATAACAGGAGTGAACACTGCTGTAGTGGTAAAATAAAGCAGATAAACTGGGCCTAAAATGTGCTCTCCAGGACTGAGAACCACCCATTAAAGCTGCTGTCTAGACGATAACGGGAGTGTTACAAGTGCACTGACCCCAACAGACCCCACCTCCCTTCACTGAAGATGGGAGTCAGCTGGTTTTATTGCCAGGGCTGGGAATAAAATAGGAATAATAAGGAATTTTCCACCAGTTTATTTTAGGAATGGTGACGCAATGTAATATCAAAATACTACACAATTAGTCTTAATTTGAAAACATTCTGATACATTCTAAAATTGCAAGACCAGGCCAAACGATGTGTGGCTCTACTTACAAAGTAAAATTTTTCTCCAAAGTTGATTTTTCTCAGCAGATTCTGTGCATGTTTATATGACACTTACAATACAACTTGGTGTAAAAGGCATAGCAGTGTTATGCTATGGACTCTGGTTTCATGAATTTCATTAACAGAAGTGGAAGGAGAGGGGCTGAGGGCAGATGATGGGATGTTTAAATAGAAAGAAACTCCTACTGATCATGATTTTTACAGAAATTGTCACAAAATTTAAAAATGTGGACAAAAGCATGTCAAATGTTAAAGAACGAACAGTGCTAATAATAGTAAACAATACACAACAAAGTGTAAAGATCGACAAGAAGACATCAAAAAGGGATTCCTTACCTATTGTAGGTTGGGATTTCAATTCCCAACTCTTCCATCAATAGACGCATGACGTCATCACATTTTCCGTGAATTTTCAGAGTGGCCAAATCATCCTTTGGTGTCCACTAAAATAAATAAATAACTAAATTAAGGCCTCAGCAATAAGATAGTATAATATATAGACAGTGTTTGAGATTTATATATAAAATATATATACATTATTTTTTATATATAAAAATAGTGAAGGCTTTACCTGTAGGTTGACAATGAATAGCTTTGGTCTTTTAGCTGCTGGCTTTTTCATGCACCACAGGCACGCATACTTCTTCAGTACCTGCCACAGAAACACATCCAAAATCAGACTCATCGCAAAAGGACCGAACAGACACTGAACGTGAAATTCTCTCTCACCTTCAGACTGGAGCCCAGGCAGAGGATGAGGTCAGTCTGTTGTGCAGCTTCAGCAGCACCTCTCCAGTTCAGGGGCTGCTCCAGGGTGCCCCTCTCACCAAAATGAACTATAGTGTCTCTCAGCTCGCCTTCGCATCGCGCGCACCTCCTGCCCGTCCCGTGCCTGTGCAGCGCCGTGCGCTCCGTCACGTCAAACATTCGGATCACCTCCCGTACCGGAGCGCATGAGACACACACCTGTATAGAATGAAGGGGACAAGTTTATAAAGGACAAATTATGCTGTTAACAGTGATGCACCAGCTTTCATAAATGCATGTTCCCTGCATTAGTTGCATTACAGTTTAAAGCATTAACTGGTGAAAAAAAAATTATTTACACTATTTTGCGTGGTTTAAATATACTTGCTTATGTAATAGACATTGCATGACACTTAATCTATAACGAGACAAAAGTATATCGCATAGCTGAAGACAACAGCAGCAGCTGTATGGAAGACTGTATTTTATCTGCACGTTTGTCCATTTTTATAGATGACGGTATAGCATACAGTGTCAGAAACCAAATCTGCTTGAGATTTGAGTCAAGCAAATAATGTTGTATAACTTTTATTCTATAGGTTATGCTGCTCTTACTTTCTTCTTTTCTACTGTCCAATGCTGTAACAATGTGGGACTATTAAAGGGTTATCTTTTCTTCTAATAATTGGATAAGCATTGAATTAATTGTTACCAACAATATAGGCTAAACTAAACTTTGGCCACCATTTACATTTATGGTATTTAGCAGACACTTTTATCCAAAGTGACTTTAATTCCCTAACTACAGGGGACAGTCTCCCTGGAGCAACTTGGGGTTAAGGGTCTTGCTCAGGGACCCAGTGGTGGTGTGCTGAAGGTAGGATTCGAACCCACGACCTCATGGTCCGGAGGCAAGCATCCTACCCACTGAGCTACATCCACCCCGCTACCAGTAACATCCTTGCTGATCAGGTACATTTGGGTAATTCTATGTGGAAATAGTCAATACATGTGAATAGATGTTTTTATTTTTTCTTAAACCATCTATTCAAGGGGTAAATATCAGTTCCCTCCAGGAATATTTTGTTATGTGTCGTTGCTGTACAAGGAACTGAAAATTGCAATAAAATAGTTTTTCCTCATTAAGGGTGAGGGGTCACCTCTATGTACATGTTCCCATGCAGCTCCGAGAGGGCGTGTCTGGGAAGGCCACTCCGCAGGTGGAGACCATCACAGTTCTGGGAGACAACATGCTGAACCTGCCCACAAAAATGCACAAAGGATTACTAGACCATATACAGAAGTATCATCAGTGCATAATATATTGGCAGTCGATGTAGTATTTGTCAGGAAATAAGATACAAATGTTGAATGTTGAAATTACAGCTGATATTTACAACTGGTAAGTGTGTTTCATTTCTGCTGGATTTTTGTAACTTTATTTTTGTAATGAACAGTAAAATGGATTACACCACAGTTTTCAATCGTCTGATTCAGCTACGCCATGGCACTTCATATATAACTTTTATCATTTAAACAGAGTTTTGAGGGCATACCACTAAAGGCCACCTATTTCATTCTAAAGGATTAAGAGAGGATGAAAAACTTTAGTATAAAACACATATTTGTGAATAATTATGATTATTGTTTATGTATTTATTATTGCAGATATGATTCGTATTCAAATATACAGACCATTTTGACTTTGTGTAGCATCCGGATACACATGTGAGTGAGAGTGGGATCTGCGTCACTGAGGTCACATGCCCTGTGGGACACAGACACAGTTTATTGGTTATTCCAAAGTTTCTGTACCTTTGAAATCGAGAAATATAAGAAATCACTTACATGACACTCCGTCCCTTCTGGAGCTGGGTCCACACTCCGTTTGGACCACGGTAATCTGGGATGGAGGCAGCCTGGCAAACATTAAAGGATGTTACAAACTTAAAGTGTGCATTAAATGGTATTAAAATCACCACAATTGATGGTTATGGTACCGTGCTGATACCGGCTCCTGTGTAGATAACCGCATTCTGGGCTTGGCGCAATGCCTCGGCCAGCTGTTTCACTTTGGTCCTCAGATCATCGGCATCATCAAACAGCTGGAAGCAGCACAGCACAAAAACAAATCAGGAGTCAGGAGCAACAAACATTCAGAATTGTATAACAGGACATTATGCAATTGTTAAACTTTTTAATGGGACCAATGTCATGGAGAAGCTCCACGTATTACGTAATCATGTAGTTTTACTGGTCTGTCCACTTATGGGAACGAAGGCCCTTTTTTTTTTTTTTTAAACAAATGGCTTTTTGTGATGTCTACAGTCTACAGCAGTGGTCCCCAACCTTTATTTCGTCACGGACCGGTTTAATATCAGAAACTATTTTCGCAGCCCAGCCTTTAAGGAGTGGCAGATAAATATACATATTTATACAAATAAATGATATGCATAAAAATGGGGATATTTTAAAAATATATAATAATGGGGTATCTTTAAAATACAATAATAAACGTAAATCGTATGTGTACTCGCAGCTTTATTAACAGCATTTTCATAACAACGAGCCAACAACATAACACGGGTAACATCCACGTTTT